>RJWT010024088.1:0-16588 GCA_004365215.1 Cuniculus paca | reverse complement strand
TGGAGGTTTCTCAAAAAGCTAGGACTGGAAGTCCCATTTGACCCAGCTATTCTGCTTCTGGGCATATTCCCAGAAGAAGTGAAATCATCTTACCACAGTGATGTATGTGCACCCATGTTTATAGCAGCACAATTTGTAATAGCCAAATCTTGGAAACAACCCAAATGCCCATCAATCGAGGAATGGATAAAGAAGATGTACTTTTATACAGTGGAGTATTATTTAGCTATAAAAAATGATCACATGGAGGCTTTTATAGGTAAATGGATGCGACTTGAGACCATACTCATAAGTGAAATAAACCAAACACACATGTGTACACACCACATTGCCTCCCTTGTGTAAGAAACTGAAAGACTCAATAAGATATAAAATTCCTGATAAATATGGAGAAATGGTTCTGAAGTCCAATGGTGCTTTTATTCTTTGATTTGATTGGTTTAAGTCCTTTTCCTACTATTTGATTGCAATATGTGAGAAGATAGGAACAGCTCTTTTGAAAAATGGGACACTACGGTAGGCATTGCTGGTTTCTTATTGTCCGACTTGAAGGCCTGTAATGCTCTTTTGTTTTATCTGGTTTTATATTACTTTGTTTTGTTTGAGTTTATTTTCTGTAAATGTATGAACAACCATTTTGAAGAAAGCAAGAGACACTAGGGTAACCATTATTAATCTCCTGTTGTTATGTTTTGAAAACCTGTATAGCTTGCAGTGTTCAGTTTTGAAATGCTATATTATGTTTGACTCTATTCTGTTTTCTTTTGCTTTTTTTGTTCTGTTTTGTTTTGTTTTGTTTTGTTCTATTCTCTTTAAAATAAAATAAAAAATAAAGTTTGCAGTTAAAATTATTAGAAAACTTAAAGAATATACAAATGAGCACCTAAATGAATCAATTAGTAAAATGATCCATGAAGTCAAAGAAGATATGAATAAACAACTTAGTGAACTAAGGAAATTAATGCAGAATATGAAATAGCACTTCAATTAATAGATGTTATGAAAGAATCAAAATTTCTAGAAATGAAAAACCTTAATTAGTCAAAAAACTCAATTGAAAATCTGAGTTGTAGGCTAGATGATATAGAATAAAGAATATCAGGGCCTGAAAACTAGGTGTATGTACAAGAATATTCAGGTAGTAATAAAGCAAAAGCACTATCTCGAAATATTCTACTGCTATGTATCTTGTAAAAGAGCTAAAGACATCACAGTGAAACATGCATACTCATGTTTGTAGCAACACAACTCACAGTAGGTAAAACTTGGAAGCTGTCTATATGTCCATTAACAGTTGAATGGATAAAGAAAATGTGGTATTTATACACATTGGAGTGCCACTCTGTCATGAAGAAGGATAAACTTGAATTATTTGTAGGAAAATAGATGCACTTTAAGACCATAATGTTAAATGAAAGAAATCAGACAAACAAGCTAAAATATCACATTGTTTCTCTTATATGAAAAACTCAAAACATAAATAAGTTACAGAACAAAAGAAAAGATAATAGAAAACAGGAAGATAGTGCTTTTGCAAAAGGGAAGGGGCCTAAGAGATGGAGGAAATAGAGGAGATTAAAAAAGAATTAAAATGTATCAGGTATGCATATCAACTCTCCCTGATGAATGTTATCATTCTGTACTGCAACTATGTACTAATAAAATAAGAATAGAAAAAAAGGAGAAACTAATTAAAAACAACAAACAAAAAGAGTCAGTGAGTAGAATATTCAACAGCTCTTTGACAACAGTGAAAGGCCAAATTTAAAACTCATGGACCTCAAGGAGGGGTAAAAAGTATAAGGTAATGACATGAAAAACTCATGGAATTTATAGTAGAACATATAGCCCAAGTCAGTAGAATGAAGTGGATATCCAGGTACTGCAAGCATTTAGAACTCCAAGGAGACATGATGAGAAAAGAACGTCTTCATGATATATCATAGTGAAACTTTTAACAATTTAGAACAAAGTAAGAACACTAACAACTGTTAGAAAGAAATACCAAATCAATTATAATGGCAAGCCCATCAAAATAATTGTAGATTAATCAACAGAAACTCTAAAAGCCAGGAGGTCTTTAAACTATGCATTTAAATTCCTGAGAAAATTGTCAATCAATATTTCTATCTCTTCTGAGGTTATCCTTCAGAGTTGAAATACAACAAGACCTTTCATGATAAATATAAATAAAAGAAACTCATGACCTCTAAGCCAGCACTGCAGAAAATACTTTGTTTAAACTCAAAGAAAGAACACAATTACAAGCATATGAACAAGAAGAAATGTGAATATAATTAGAAGAATAGATGAAAACATGAGTATCAGAAATGAATAATCAAGTACAAAAATTCAACAAAATGATAGGAATTACTACATATCTTTCAATAATAACACTTAATGTAAATGGTTCTAATTCTACAGTTAAAAGAAAGAGACGGAGATTGCATCAAAAAACAAGACCTGACTCTATATCCCTTGCAAGACATGCAGCCAGCATACCTGCAAAGACACATAGACTGAAAGTGAAGGGATGGAAAAGGATACTTCAAATATCAGGAAACCAAAAGGAAACAAAATTAACTGTATTTTTATCCACAAACCAAATGCTTAAAATTTTCTAAGAGATAAAAGAAAACACTAATATGCAAATCAACAAGGTGTATAGTGAACTTAAAAAACATGAAATAAAGTGAAAATATTAATAAAATGTCTTAATGAGCTCAAACAAGGAATAAACTAAAATTAGTTTGAAATTAAGGAGACAAAGAGATATGAATGATCACTTTTGTAAAAATTATGAAAAGGAATCAATGAGAAATCCTTGATAAGAAAAGTACAATTGAAAATAGACAACAGGAATGGCCAATCTGAGGGGAGACTGTTAGAATTTGA
This sequence comes from Cuniculus paca, assembly GCA_004365215.1. Taxonomy (NCBI): domain Eukaryota; kingdom Metazoa; phylum Chordata; class Mammalia; order Rodentia; family Cuniculidae; genus Cuniculus; species Cuniculus paca. Next base: position 13,693 of record RJWT010024088.1, on the reverse strand, counting down.
AGACAAGGGTAATGTATGTGATGATCAACTCAGTAATACACTAAAAACAAGGCACCATTGATAGTTGGATTCAACAGATGTTAGATGATTCATAAAAGCAACCTAAGTATCACAGTGATAAAGAAAGGTTACAAGATCACACGGAAGGCATAAAAACTTTATTCACTGAAATATACTAAAAAAATTTCCAAATCTAGGGAAAAAAATTCAATGTAAACTAAAATAGGCATAGAAAACTTGCAGTAGCCATGACCAGAAGAAATTCTCTACATAAGACATTGTATTCAAAATCCCAGAAATTCAGCACAGAGAAAAAATAATAAAAATGGCCAGTGGAAACCATCAAGTAACCTTACGATAAAAGAAATCATGTAAGAATAACAGCAGATTCTTAACACAAATTTTAAAAGCCAGTGAGTCTTTAGTGACATTTCTCAAGACTTAAAGGAAAGCAATTGCTAATTCAGATTACTGTATCCTTCAAAATTATCTTTTAAAATTGATGGGCAAATAATGACTTTCCCCAACAAAGAATTTAAAGGAAGTAATGACCAGTAAATCACCGTTACACAAAGTACTTAATGAAATCCTACACATAAATGGTGAGGCCAATATTACCCAAGAGCTTGAAGTAGTTAAACAAAAGAAAAATAAAGGGAAATTACCAGTGGAAAAAAATGCAATTATAGTATTTAAAGTAAGCTAGTTTAAATAATACTACTCAATATGAATGATCTAAACTCTCCAATTAAAAGTCATAGACTTGATGATGGGATCAAAAATTTAACCAAATATTGACTGCAAGAGAAAAACATCCTCCACAAAGAAACACAGGCTGAAAGTAAAAGGATGAAAAATAATAAACCATGAAACTGGAGACTGACAGCAAACAAAAGTAGCTATCATAACTTTAGACAAAGTTGACTTCAAGCCTAAACTGATTAGAGACAATGTTATTATATGCTGCTAAAGGGAACAATTCATTAGGAAGAGATAACAATTTAAAATATATATGAACCAAATATTTTTGCACCAACACACAAAAAGACTTCTTGGACATCAAAGGACAGATATACACCAGTACAGTCATAATGGGAGAACTCTGGTCAATCAGAAAACAAAAATTAAAAAAATCAGAGTTGAATCAAGCTGTCAAATAAATGAACCTTATGAATACCCATGAAGTGTTTCATCCAATAACAAGAGTATGTTTTAGAATTTAAAGCATCCTTAAATAAATACAAAGAAAAAGAAACAATTATTAGTTTCCTACTGGATCATATCAGAATGAAACTAGAAATCAGTAGGAAAAGAAACCACAGAAAATTACACAAACACATGGAGATTAAATATTACAACATGCAATATCAGTGGTTACAGAAGAAATCAGGAAAGAAATTAAAAACTGTCTAGAGTCAAATAATAATGACAGGACAACATATTAAAACTTATCAGACAAAGTGAAAGTAGTTGAAAGAGGGTAGTTTTAAAGCTGTAAATTCCCACGTTAAAAACAGAGCAATCCCAAATTAATATACATCCCAAGCTTCTAGAAAAACAGTAGCAATTCAAATCCAAAACTTTTAGAAGCAAAGACATTTAAAGATCAGAGCAGAAATTAATGAAATTGAGACAAAAATACAAAGGAGCAATGAATCAAAGAGTTAATTCACTGAAAAGATGAGATTTATAAACATTTTCCAAGCTTTCCAAAAGAAGTAGACTCAGTGCAATTGGAATAAAAAACCAAAATTGAAGCAACACAATGGACTATACTGAAATCCAGAGAATTATAAGAAACTATTTAAAAATTTATTTTTCTGCAAATCAGAGAATCAAAAAAATAGTTAAATTCCTTAAACACATAAGAATTATGAAAACTGAACCAAGAAGGTATAAAACCTTTGACTATACCAACAAAAGGTGATAAAACAGAGAAAGTAATAAAAATCTCATCAAGCAGAAAAAAAAAATCCAATACACCTGAAACTTTTTCATAAAATTGAAAGGAAAGGAATACAGTCAAACTAATTCCTGAAAGTCAGCATTAAATTGATACCAAAATAAGATAAAGGACAGAGAGAGAGAAAAAAAAAAATCTGAGAGGCCAGTTTCCTTAATGAACATAGACCTAAAATTGCTCAATAAGATAGTTGCAAACAGAATGTAAAAATAATTAAAAAGATCATACATCATAACTGAGTTAGCTACTTCCTAGCTAACCAATATTGCAATGTATGTAAATAAATAGATGCAAGAAACCACATAAAGAAGTAAGGATAAAAATCATGTTTATTTCAATACATGCAGAAATAGTCTTTGACCAAATTCAGCATCCATTCATAACAAAAATTGACAAAAATAAGTGTAGAGGACATTACTTCATATTGCTGAAAACTATTTATGACCACCTCCATGCTAAGCTCACAGTAAATTAGGAATAAGAAAAGTGTCCAATGTTTTTGCTTCTTTTTAACATACTACTCAAAACTATAGGCAGAACCATCACTCAAGAGGAAAAAATAAAAGGCACAGGAATAGAAAAGAAGGAAGTTAAACTATTTATATAGCTTAACTTTAAAGTACAATCATCCATAACTGAGAAGAATAGAAGGTCTTAAAATTTTTACCAAAAAACTCCTAGAACTAATAAATTCAGCAAAGTGGCAGTACACAAAATCAACACAGAAAAATCAGTGGTGTTCACCAGTAATAAATTCACTGACAAACAATAAAATCACCTATACGATAGCTTAAAAAACCCCGTAAATATCTAATAATTAACGTGACCATCAAAGTGACAGTCCTCTATCACCTAAACTATGGTATATCTATAGATCAGTGATGAAGCCATTGTCTCCATAGCATAACAAACTAAAGGTGTTAGTGGGATCCAAAATGCACAATACTTATTGGGAAAGTCAAAGGGGAGGAATCATCTAAAAAGGGAAGGAAATGACCACTATTAATCTATTATCGTGATTTGAAATTCAGATTGTATTCATTGTTCTGATTAATTTCATTTTATTCTGATTTGTTTGATTTTATTATACTTGAAGGCATGGACAGCTATTTTAAAGATAACAAAATATATAATTGTAGCCATCGAGGATGTCCAATTATCTTGTTTAGAAACCCTGTGTGGCTTTCATTGTTTGTTTTGATTGATTTTACTCTATTCTGTGTGGTTTGATTATAATATGTCTGAAGGTGTAGGCAACTATTCTGAAGATAACAAATATTATGGTAGCCAATGCTGTTTTGCTAATATCTTGAAATTCTGTATTGCTTACATTGTTCTGCTTTGTTTGTTTTGTTTTGTTTCTACTGTTTTAGTTTGCTGTATTTTGTTTGATTTTACTTATCCCTGATGGTATGGGCAGGTATATTGCAGATAACAAGAGGCATTATGGTAGCCTTATTGATTGCTTTTTATCCTGTTTAAAAATCATGTACCATATTCATTGCTTTGTTTTGATTGACTTTACTCTGTTTTATTTTGTTTGGTTGTGTTCTTTTCAAAATAAAAAAAAAGAAACAGTGAAAATAATTCCAATTAGTTTAAAAAAAACAAATATTTAGGAATTGACTTAACCAAAGAAGTGAAAAATCTGTATAACAAAAACTAGTACACTGTAAAAAAAAAAAGGCATTAAAATGGACATGAAAAAATGGAAAGACATCCCTCTTCCTGAATAGGCAGCATTAATTTGTAAAAATGAGCTTATTATAGATAATGATATACAGATTTAATGAAATTTCAATTAATATATGAATGGCACTCACAGAACTATGAAAGAAAATCTCAAATCTTATATGGAACTACAACAGAGCTGGAATAGCCAAAGGAATCCTGAGCAAAAAGAGGCAATCGTGAGGCATTACAAAGAAAATGAAGTATAAACAGCAAGCTGTTGACAAAAATTAGTCATGTCACCAGTGGAATACAATTGGTGAGGTGGAAACAATTCCATGCTCCTTTTTCATCTGACTTTTTATGAAGGGGTAAGAAATATACATGAGACAAATAAAGATACCCTCTTTAACAAATAGTCCTGGGAAAACTGGCTATGTGCAGAAAACTTAATGTAGATCTACATCTTCTATCCTATAGAGAAATCAAATCAAACAGTCAAAGACCTGTATATAAAAACAGATACACTGAATCTTCTAGGGTAAAAATAGTCAAAAATTTTGAAGACATAGGCATTGTGCAAAGACTTTCTGAATAGAACCTCAATTGTACATGAAATGATACTCATTCATCAAAAGGGACAATATCAAAATTAAAAAGCTTCTGCACAGCATTAAAAAAAAGGAAATGGAGTGAAGAGACAACCTACAGAACTGAAAAAATAATTGCTAGTCATTTTTTGAAAAGAGGAGTAATATATGATATGTAAAAATATGAAAAGAATTGGACCCCCCAAAACAAAAGACCTACTAGAAAATGGGCAATAGAAATGAATAGAAACATTTCAAAAGATGTGAAAATGTCCAATAAGTAAATAAAAGAAGTTCAGGGCCAGGGATTTAGTTCAGTGGCCTAAGCATCTGCCTTGCAAGCGCGAGGTTGTGAGTTTGATCCCCGGTACTGCAAAATAAATAAATAAATAAAGTTCGGCATTCTTCAACATTAGAGAAATGAAAATCGAAACCACACTGAGATTTTGTCTTACATTAGTAAGAATGACTATTACGAAGGACTCAAAAGCCAATATTAATGGAAAGGTTGTGGGGAAATACGAATTTTTCCACACTGTCGCTGCAAATGTAAAGTAGTACAACTATGGAAATCAGTAAGGTTCCAGAAAACACTAAAATTTGAAATACCATTTACCCAACTATACTACTTCCAGCATCTTTCCAAAAGAGTTAAATTCATCATATTATGGTGATACATGTCTATCTATGTATATAACTGTGCAATTCGCAATATCCAAATTATAGAAATGGTGTATATTTCCATTAACAATAAATGGTAAAGAAAATTTACTGTGTGTACTAAATGAAATACTTATAGGCAATGAAAAAAATAAACTTGAGTCATTTGTAGGTATAGATTGGTCTTGAGACCATAAAGCAAAGTAAAATAATGTAACACAGATGAATTACATGGTTTTTCTTATTTGAGAAATCCAAAATAGGTATAATTTAAAGAATAAAAGATGTGATAAAGTAGAAAACAGACAGGTAGACTTTGTAGACATGGTAAGGGGATTTGGGAAAGAGCAGAGGAAAAATTTAGGGGAAAGAGATGTGCGATCAGATGTGATGTACATAGGCACCAATTCTCCATCATGAATGCAATTATTATGCATCTCCAAAATATGCCAATGATAAATAAATAAAATTATGCACATACATAGGATTTTAGAAAACCACAATCACTAATTGGCGTAAAGGGACAGATAAACCGAATACAATTATGCAGGGTATTTCAATAACTTACTATCACAAATACGCTAGTCACACACACACACACACAAAATTAACAAAGAATTATGAAGCATATCAGACGAATTCAAGAGATATTTATAGTGTTCTAAAAAAAATACACATTCTGTGGTGCAGTAAATGGAACTTTTTCTAAAACGGACATTTTGGACCATAAAGCAAGTTTTCTTTTTTTTTTTTTAACCGGGTATCGAACTCCCGACCTCTTGTTTGCCAGGCAGGTGCTGCACCACTAAGCTATATCCCCGCCAAGCAAGTTTTAATAAATGCAAGAAATTAAAATAATCTTAGGTATCCTATCAGAACACAATAAAAGGAAACTAGTAACAGAAAACAAACTACAGAAACCACACAAACACAAAAAGATTGCATAATACATCTTTTATTGACTTATGGTTATTGAAGACTTAGGAGTGATATTTTAAAATTTCAAGAATGAAATGATAATGGGACCACATGCTTTAGATTTTGTGTGATGCAATGAAAGGAGTTTTATTAGGGAATTTATAGCTATAAAGACCTCCTCCAGGAAAGTACCTTAATGATGCATCTCGATGCCCTGGAACAAACTAAAATGAAAACGAGTACAGGAAATAAATAAGAAAGATTATAGCTGAAGTTAGCAAGATATGGACCAAAAGAACAGTACAAATGAATCTAAGTGTTGTTTCCTTGAAAAGATAGACAATATAGGTAAACCTTAGCAAGATTTAGCCAAAGAAAGAGACCTTAATTAATAAAATGAGAGATAAAAGAGTAAAATTAAGATAGGTCCCATGTAAATCTAGAGGGTATTAGAAAACATTTTGAAAACTTACAGATTGATGAATCTAGAAGAAACAGATTAATTCCCAGATACATATTACCTACCAAAATTGAACCAATTAGATATAAAAGCATTTAAATGGACTGATAACAAACAATAAAACAAAAACCATACTAAAAACTCTCTCATCAAAGAAAAGTTCAGATCCAATCAATTTAATATGCATTTTACCAGAGGTTTAAAGAATATGAGTATTTCTCTTTTTTTATGAATTAAAAAATTATTTCTGCAAAGCCAATATTACCTTAATAGCAAATCAAATACAGACTTAATAAAGAAAACTAAACACATAAAACTACTATCCTGATTAATATAGATGCAAAAATTCTCAGGAGAATGAACATATTAAAAAGGTCCTACACCATGAACAAGTTGATTCAGTGTCACAAATTCAAGGATATTTTAATATTTGTAAATCCATAAATGTAATACACGTATTAAAATTTTAAAGACCTCATGTGATCTTCTCAATAGATGTAGATGAACCCTTCAACAAGTGATTACAGATTCAATATGATCCCTATTAAACACTAAAAATATTCTTCACAGAACTGGAAATCATCCTACAATTTATATGCAAGCACAGTATACTCAGCACAGTATACTCAGAATATCCAAGGCAGTCTTGAATAACAAAAGCAATACTGGAGGCATCACAGTACCGAATTTGAAATTATATAAAAAATAATATAGTAACACAAATGATATCATACTGGTGCAAAAAACAGACAGTAGACCAAAAAAAAAAATTATAGGAGACAGAGAAAAAATCTATGCACCTGCAACTATCTGAATTCTAACAAAACAATCAAGAAGAATATCTCTTTAACAAATGATGCTGGGGAAACTGTATATTCACATGGAGAAGATTGAAGCTGGATTCCTGTCTCTCATCCTGTACTAAAATCAAATCAAAATGAATCAAATATCTAAGCATAAGACAAGTAACTTTGAAACTGATAGATAAAAACACAGAAAACACTGGAATTCTCAAGCACAGCTAGTCTTCCTTAATAGAATCGCATTAGTAGAGGAAATTATAGGAAGAATTAACAGATGAAACTACATTGAATTAAATACCATCAAAGGAAAGAGTCAACAGAGTGAAGAGATAACCTACAGAATGCAGAAAAAAAAATATTTGCTTGCTTCTCTCCTGATAGATGATTACTTAGAATATTTGAAGAACTCAAAAATAACTTCCCTGAAACCAGTAACCTAATGAATACATGGGGAAATGAATTGAGTAGATATTTTTCAGAAGTATCTACTTCTGAAAAGCAATGGTCAATGAATATATGAAAATATGTTCAACATTCTTAGCCATTAGGAAAATAACAATCAAAACTAAGCTGAGATTCCAACTCATTCTGATCAAAATAATTATAAAAATAAATAAAAACCTATGACTGCTGATGAGAATGCAAGGGAAAGAAGGAACTGTTCTACACTTTTGATTTGAATATAAAGCAGGAAACACTATGGAAATCAGTATGGAAATTCCTCAAAAAACTAAAAATAGATATACTGTTTGATTCAGCTATTAAACTCCTCGATATTTTCCTGAAAGAATTAAAGACAGCATACTGTAGTGGTTGATACATACCCATTTTACAGCAACCCAATTTACAATAGCTAAGCTGTGGAACAGCCCAGATGCCTGTCAAAAGATGAATAAAAAATGTGGCATACATAACAATAAAATATTATTCAGCCATACAAAGGAGTGAAATCCTTTTATTTGCAAGAAAATGGATGGAACAGAGATCATTATGTTAAGTAAATTAAGCCAGTCACAGAAAGTTGCATATCACATTTATATGAGCCATCCATTTATATGAGCAATTGCCATTTATATGAGCAATCTAAAAAATAAAAAAAGAAAGAGTGACAATAAAAATTAAGATAGAGGTTTAGAGATTATGAAAGTGATCAAGGGGAGGAGGGAGGGAAATAAGTGAGAATAATGGAGATGAAAATAATAAAAATGTTATATACACATACCAATATAACAAAATGAATTTCATTATCCCGTATTATTTCTACACAATAATAATAAAAACACAATGAGTAAGTGAATTTCTTAGCTTTCTTCATGGTCTAAAAAAAAAGCATTATGCTCATTTTGGCGACCAGGAGAAGCTGAGTTACAAATACATTGTCTTCCAAAGCAATTGCCATCTAGAGATATGAAACTGATATGCCTTTGAGTAGCAAGGTTGATGTCAGTGCTTTTAGCTATAATTCCCACAGCATTAGGACTCATTAAAATATGCAGGATTATAATGCTACTGTATATAGACGATGTTGGGAAAATTAACTATTTCTTTTCATATTAAAGTCAGATTTTGTTAGTTATGACAGTACCCAGGGCACCACCTTATATTTTTATGTACTTAGTAATTTTACAACAATAGATAAATCAAAACTTGAAGGTGGTGTTACTAAATTTAAATTTTTTCTTGAGGTGAAATCATGACACTGTGTTTTTATACTGCAATCCACAGGAAAAGTCTGACTGCTTCAATTTTTAGAGTTTTGCATTTTATTTCTTTATTTTTAATCATTCACTTAATGCATAAAATTGTGAAACTTCCTTATACTTATGAATTCTGATCAATAGTTTGTATTTAAGAATAAAGTACCAAAAGAGTAAAAATAGGAATATGTGGTAGAGAATGAAATATTATGAATATTTTTTGAAAAATCATTGTCCTCTAAGGTTTTACATTCAGTCATGTTGTAATTCTGTGCTCTTTCCAATGCTTCAACTGCCATGTAAGTGACAACTGTAACACTAATGGAGTGATAGGTATTATTTTCAGTATTGCACCTTTATTGACTCAGTGGATCCACATGAAAATCCAATGACACATACACTATTTGTATAAAGGAATCAGAAATAGTGTGATGAACTAGTGTGGAAAACTTAGATATCCATATACAAAGATCAGAACTAAGATTCTTACCTCTCCTATACTAAAAACCTGACAAAAATGAATCAGGCATCAATTAAAGCTACAAATCTTGCAAACATTAGGAAAAAAAAACGTAAGGAAAACATTTTACCCAATGTCACACAGGTACTAAGCAAGAATTAAAATTTGGCAAGTCTAGCTTGAGATTTCATAAATACTGTATAAACAAAATGTGCTACAGTTTCTACAATCTAAACCAAATGAAATTCTGGAAATTTTTGAAGTTAAACATTAACATTTGTTAAAAAAAATTCTCCTGTGTTCATTGTATATATGTCTTTCAGCCCCACACTTACCAACCTGATTTGGGTTTTCACATTTTTTACATTATTTAGGTATTAGCATATTTATATTTCTGGATTCAGCACCAAAGTATAAAAGTTAAAAGACTATCACATAAGAAATCTCTTTCTCCTGTCCCAATACACTCTATATTTCTCATTAAATTCAGCCATTCCTAAGAGGGATATTGAATATTCTAATTTTATCATTCCTTCAAGACATTATAAGTTTCATTGATAACCATATACAAAAGCATATAGATGATAACTCAAAAATGGTAGCATGCAGGCCAGGGATATAGCTCAGTGACATAAGCACCTGCCTGGCAAGTGCAAGGTTCTGAGTTTGATTGCTGGTACCAAAAAAAAAAAAAAAAAATGTAGCATGCACACATTCTGTTTTACATTTTGTTTGTAACACTATATTGTCAATGTTGATACTGTTTAATATTAACACCTATAAGGATGTTAGATTATTTAACTGACTATATAGTGTTCTCTTGTTTTAATGAAGTACCATATTTTTAATTGGTGGATATTAGTAGTAGTACAATATAATGAGATTTATGATGGCATACTGGTACATGCATATAATGTATTTTGATTATTTTTATTCCCACTCCTTTTCTCTCTTGCTTCCCCCTCCCTCTAGTCTCTTTTCCTTTTACTAGAAGATTGCCTCTAGTTTTCTGTCCTATCCTTATTACTTTTGTATTTATTTTTATTTATCATTTTTTTGTTTCCTTACAAAAGAGAGAGCATGTTATTTTCTAGCTTTCTGAGAGTGGTTTAGTTTGTTTAAAAATAATGACCCACACTTCCATTTTCCTGTAGATGACATGATTTTATTCTGCTTTATAGCTGAGTAATAATCATATATATCTATATATGTATATATATCACATTTTCTTTATCATTCATTTGTTGGTGGGCATCAAAGTTGTTTCCACAGCTTAGTTATTGCAAATTGTGCTGCTCTAAACATGGTTATACATGGATCATTATAGTAAGCTATTTTTAATTCTTTTAGAAATATACCAAGAGTGGCATAGATGAATCAAATGGTATATTTATTTTTGCTTTTTTGAGTAATCTCCATACTGATTTCCATAGTGGTTTAACCTGTTTACACTACTACCAACACAATAGAATGATTCCTTTTTCCTCACATTCTCACCAGCATTTATCATTTTTTTGTACTTTTCATCATAACCATTCTGACTGGGGATAGAATCTCAGTGTGGTTTTGATTTGTATTTCCCGAATGACCAACTTTTTTTTCTTTTTTTTTTTTGTGACACCAGGGATTGAACTCATGACCTCGCGCTTGCCAAGCAGGTGCTTAGGCCACTGAGCTAGATCCCTGGCCCTGAATGACCAACTTTTAAAATGTTTTTCATACACTACTGGCCATTTGTATCTCTTCTTTTGAAAATTCTCTGGTCAATTCACTGGCTCATATATTGATTTTTTTTTTGAGCAGATAGTTTTTTGAGCTTTTAATACATTCTAGAAATTAGTTCTGTCAGAAGTGTAGATGGCAAACAATTTCTCTCATTCTGTATGTTGTCTCTTCACTGTTTGCTCTGCAGAGTTTTCAAATTTGATGTAATCTCACTTGTTGATTCTTGATATTATTTCTTGAACGATTAGGGTTCAATTTAGAAATTCTTGGCATAGACCTGTAGCTTCAAATATTTCCCTTATTTTTTTTTCCCAACATTTGCAAGATTTGTGACCTTAACTGATGCCTGGTTCATTTTTGTCAGACTTTAGTAGAGAAGAGGTAAGAATCTAGTTTTGATTTTTTGGATGTGGGTATCCAAATTTCCCAGCATACTTTTTGAAGTGACTTCTTTTCAACATATTTTTTGACTTTTTGTCACAAATCAGATAGCCATGAGCACACTGCTTTGTTTCTGTGTGTTCTGTTCTGTTCTACTGGTATTCTTGTCTCTTTTTGTGCCAGGCCCATGCTGCGTTTTTTACTGTGGCTTTGTAGAACTGTGGTATTGTGATACTTGTAGCATTTCCTTTTCTCTCAGGATTGCATTGGCTTTACTGTGTCTTTTGTGTTTACATATGAAGTTCAAGATTCTTTTCCCTAGTTCTGAGATGAATATTTTGGTGCTTTAGGGGGAATCACATTGAATCTGTAGATGACTTTTGATAATATGGTCCTTTTAACAATATTAGTTCTGCCAGTGCTTAAGCAAAGCATGTCTTTCCATTTTATAAGGTCTCATATTTCTTTCCTCAGGGTTCCTTTACTTTCATTGTAGTATCCTTTTATCTTCTTGGTTGTTAACTCCTAGGATTATTTCTGAAGCTATTGTGAAGGGAATTATTTATCTTATTTCCTTATTGGAGGGTCTGTTATTAGTAGATAGGAAAGTTGTTGATTTTTGTGTGCAGATTTTGTACACTGCCACTTTGGTGATTTTTTTTTTATCAGATCTGATATTCTTCTAATGGAGTTTTCATGGTCATCTATGTAAAGGATCATACCAACTGCAGAGTGTTAATTTGACTTCTTACTTTCCTATTCATATCTCCTTTAATTTCTTTCTCTGGCGTAATTGCTCTGGCCAGAATATTTTACAATGTATTTTCCTTGAGTTGCCACAATACCCACTTATCAAATTTTCCTGTCTCTAGTCTTGTTGTACCGTAACTCCTAATGTATTTAGAGTTGTCTTTCTTAAGCAAAAGGTGATTTTGTTAATAATTTAAATCTATTCATTTGTTTCCATTCCTTTGATGATAAATTTATACTGAAATACCTTATCTGATTGTCAGTGCTTTTCTTATCCTGTCCTTAAATTATTTCATTTTTATCCATTTTAATTTACCCACCAGATCTTTGGAAGTTTTTGCATTCTTATAGTATACTTCCCTGTGTTTTTCTTCTGTTTTTTCATTTTATGCAAAAATAAAACAAAATTTCATAACAAGATAATAAGATAAGAATAATAGTACATTATACAGTATATTGTTATCTCTAAAATACTTACTCAGAGGACAAGACATTGACAAAAATGATTCTCACAAAGAAGAAACAAACAGATACTAGCACAAAATTTTCTTTCAATGAATTAAGAGAAACTAGTTGTATACATTAAACAAATTAGCATATTCTTTAAAATATTTATGAACAACAAAATCTTTCTTATCTGTGCATTTCATTCTATCTAGGGCACAGTTTGCCTTGAATGTTGCATTTGTCAATTCATGTTGTTTCCAGGATTCATCTGTACTCAGAGATTGTTCATGACCCTTTTCTACTCCAAAATTTAGTTTAGTTTCTACTCTATTTTCCCATAATACAAGTGCTGGATTTTTATCATAACACTAAACACCATACACAGATCTATCTGTAGCCTCGATTTAATATTCTACATTGGTGATGATCTGTTACTGGTTTCTAGTACACAGTGGACCTTCTGAGAAAAGAATGTAATGTGCATAGATGTAGTTCTTATACCTAGCATAACATCTGGTGCATAATTGGCATTAATAATATATATTAATCACATGAATAAGGTCAAATGGATCATAGGACCCCTCCAAGAATGTTACCAAATAGTAGGTCTGTCCTCAGTTTGTCAAATCACTTTTTGTAGAATACAGAAATCATTCCTTTGAAGAATAACATTTGTGTAAACAAAACCAAATTACAATACCAATTTTCAATTGGACCCATCAAATGGAACTGTTGATCCCTTTAGGCGATCTTCTGTGTTTTCACCATCTAACAAAACTATGGGAGAAAAATTCTGGCCTAGTCAAAATGGCATATGCACACAGTGGTCTGCTTTTTCCACTGAATGCATTTAAAATTGTGAGCAGAATGACTGCACCAACTAGATGAGGATTGAGTCAGAGAGCACTCTACAATTCAAAACAGCACACGAGTTTCTTAGATCTTCTTCCTTTGTTATCTTCAGACCTAGACTCAGAGAAACATTCCAAAAATGGAGCTATGCAACAAGTGCCAGAATAACAGACTCCAAGAGAAGTCCCTGCCTTTTCTAAACTGAAAAGTAGGAACTGGGGGTGGGATTCCTGTACAGAGAATGATCCCTGTCACAGAGAATGGAGAAAATTCTAATTCTGTGTATTTATTTTCTTCCATTGAACTTATCCCCCCC
>RJWT010024087.1:0-16587 GCA_004365215.1 Cuniculus paca | reverse complement strand
GGCTCCTCCTTCCTGGGCTATCTCTGTGGCTCTCTCTCTTTACACCTCTCTGTGGTATTCACAGGACTCTGTGGCCCCAGAAAAAATCACGTATGAGGAGGGGCGTTCGTGAGTCACCATAGTACAACAGGAATGACACACCAGGTGTCCGTCCCCCAGCGAGTGGAAGTCATGAGTGAAAGGGCAAGAGAAATAAGGGAAAATCCCCTCTCCTTACCAGCGTCAGGAGGGTCGACGATCTCGCTCTTGTTCCGCCCTTTCCACTCCACGTACTCCTCAAAGGCCCTTAGCGCATCTGGGTTTTCGTCCAAGGTGCGCCCTGCAGGCCAATTGGTGTGAGGTGGTGGTTTTGAGGCAGAGTCCCCAGGTCACTTAGACCAGACGCTGCCGTTCCTACCCAGGCTGCTGGGCACTGAGAGGACTCAAGCATGCTGTCCCAGGCCACCTAAGAGTGAGCCTGTCCAATCCAAATCTGAGAAGAAGCCGGCCAGGTGGGAGCTTCATGCAGAAATCGTGTTTGCCCTTTGCTTGGGACGTGAGTCGTAGGAGTGGAGTGAACTTTTGTGACGCCAGCACCCCCCACACACACAGGAAGTGGTCCCCACCCACTCCGATCCCAGAGAGCAGATGCAGATGTGCAGTTTCCTACACAGGCACGTCCTGGGCTCAGGGACACCTCCTCCCTCTGCCACCCCCCAAGGACAGTCATGAGTGTAACAACTGGAAAAGCAGAATGAGAAAGAATCGCATATCAGGGACAACCCCCCACCGGAAACAGCCCTCTACCCCACCTTGAGCAGACCCCACCTCCCAGTCTGGACTCATCCTACCCGGGATGGTCCCCCTGAGTAAGGCCCTTGAGTAAAAGGAAAGCGGGGCTTCTCCCAGGCCCTCTCAGAGTCTCTGGCACCGGCCTCGCCCTGTGGGGACCTTGTCTCAAAGGCCACCCCTTGAATCACCCCTCCAAATGGGGACCTGCACGCCACCCCTGAACTGTCCAGGGCACACTACCCAGCAGTGAGTCACCCTGCCTTCCTGGCCAGCGCCCCCAGCTCCCTCTGCAGGGAGTCATCCCTGGGGTCTCTGAGTCCTGGTAGGAGACTGATTTGCAAGTCCTTGGCCACTCTCGTCCTCAGCTCAAATTCTGCAGGGGAGGGGGGGAGTCTGTGCCCTGCAAACCACACCCTGTTCGGAATGGAGGTTTGTCCTCCCTAGAAACGGGTGACTGAAGGACGGGGTGGACAGGAGAGATTTGGAGTAGAAAATAAAGGGTTAGGAAGTGACCCAGGGATACTGGCGAGAGTCTGAGCAGCACTGAGGACCCAGAGGTCCACAGTCCTGAGGTGAAGGTGCCAGTGAGCAGGTAGTCACCCTATTCTACCCTGAGCCCCACACAGGCGACTGCTGGGACCAAAGCCTCCCAGAGAGCCAAGGACAGGGGCAGCTACCCATGGTGGCAGCACTAGGAGGGTGGGAGGAGGGTGGTCAGGACCACAGGTTCTGGCAGAGGCAAAAAAGGGTGGTGACAGCCAAAAGTCTCAGGGGTCAGAGGAGGCTCTGACAGGTTTATGGTGATGAAAGGTTAAACTCAGGGACTCCACATGGGTACGGCTGACCTTGGGGGCAGGTGCTCTCCTGGGTCAGTGTCCAAGGTGGAGCAGGGCTGAGTGGCCTCTAGGTGACAGGACTCCACCCCTACTACCATGACAGTAACACATGTCTCCAGGTGTTGCCTGGTGTCCCAGAAGCAAGGGGATTCCACTATGTCCCCTGGTCAGAGCATGTTCATACCAGTGGCTGTCTATGGACAGAGTCGAGACCAGGGCCAGGGGGCCATGAGTGGACGTAGATCTCGGGTACCAGGGATGGTATTTGAAAGCTGACGATGAGACAGGCTGAGGACTTACAAATTCCACTTTTACCAAGATCCAAGAATCTCAGGGATGACTCCATGGGCGGTAACTTCTAGCACTTGGGCAAGAAGTACACCCTGTCTGTGCCTGGTACCCCAGGGGTCCATGATCAGCTTCTAAAACCAGAGAAAGGGCTGGAACGCACCTATGAGCTCCATCATCTCGTAGTACACATAGGCCGTCATGCCCTTGTAGAAGGCGATGGCATATTCCTTTCCCGGCAGGAAGTGGATGGAGATGAAATACCCCATTGCTGCAGGAGACAGAAAGCTCGTAATCATCAAATCCCTCCGTGGGCTCCACTGAAAGAATTTGCATCTAGCCACTTACTGGAGTAGAAGGCGCTAGGGATGATGAATTCATCCATGGCCATGTCAAAAGGAAAGCACAGACTTCTAAACCTAAAACATGAGATCCAAACATGAGCCTTTCACCCAGACATTTGTACGGTCCTTCCCTGCTCCTCCTCACAGTGCACCCGAGCGAGCTCTGACTCCTACATCCTCCTGAAGCATGATACCTCAAAGCCAGCTCTGTACCCCGAGTCCCCAGAACATCGACCTTCAGGGGCCCGAGGATGCCTGAAATAGCATCAGGGCGTCCCTTCTACAGGTACACAAGACAACTAGCTGGAACGCCGGCCCGAGAAAGACCTCACACAGCCCGAGCTGGGTTCCCTGAAGCCATCCACAGTCTCCTATCAGGGTCCTGTTGATGAGGCCCAGGACTTCCTGGCCAGGATTTCTTTATAACAGCAGGCCACAGCCCCCAGAGCATGACTTGCCATGAACCCCACATGCCCTCCCCGTGTGCTCCAGGTGGAACCAACAGGGGAGATGTTGGGCAGGTACAGAGAATGACAATCCCACACTGAGTTCAAGGCAGCCTGGACCCCGCCCACCTCAGGTAATCTCCCATCAGGGGTGCCAGGTCGTGCCCTGGATCCCCAGCTGTTTCTCCAAAAAGTCTCCAGGATGACAGTCCTGCACCTGCCCTTACTGACCTGGAACTTAGAACAAAACCCTGAAGGGTCCAGATGCTCTGTCTCTGTGTGAAATGAACACAGCGCCCAGAGCGGGCTCCTTCAGGACCAAGCAGTGCAGCGCGACAAAGCTCGGGTCAGAGAGAGCTGCACAGCATAGAGCTGGGGGGTGCCCTGGCCTCCCATGCCAGGCTCAGTGGCAGTGGCAGTGTGAACATCGCTCCTCTTGCGGAGGTCACCAGGCACATTGCAGAGATGACAGGAAAGTGTGCCACATTCAATTAGGGTGACAAGCTGTGACAGGGAGATAAGGAACAGGGCTGGAAGACTGGGAACTGGGAATGGAGTTGGGGTCTGCGTGCAGAGTACCCACCTGAAGTTCATCCTTAACTCAAATTTCATGTCTTTGTTCCTGACGAACGTGAAGGGAGGCAGCGGTTGAGTCTGCTTCTTTGCAGGAATAGGTATGTCTCCCGCCCAGCGTATGATGTACCAGGTTCCTAAAAGCTGGAGAGAGGAAGTCATCCCTGAGCAGGGCGTAAGAGGTCAGGGGAATTCAGAAGGAGGAGATGCAGGCTGGTGGGGGGACCACCCAGCATCACTCATCACCCCCTCTCCTCTGCTGGGAAAAAGTCACCAAGGACTAAGACAAGGCACCCAGCTGACGTCCAGCTAGAGCTCTGATTTACGGACCTGAAGCCCTCGCACAGCCCAGGAACCTGACGTGGAACCCCAGCCTCACCCTGCCCCGGGGCTGTCACCTCCTCAGCGTCAGCGGGAGTCATCAGAGGCCTCTTGGCTCCCAGCACAGACAGCAGGCTAAGGCCCACGGCCAGCAGGAGCAGCAGCTTGGTCCCCATATCCGCAGCGGGCTCCTGGCCTCCTGCTGCTCTTTTTCACACACTGGTGACCCTGGAGGCAGGACCCACCCACCCTCACCTGCAGACTCCCCAGCCTGCACTGCGGGGCTGGTTGTATTATTTGGTTTGGACTCTGAGTGAATGGTGCTCATTTGTATAATTAGCCATCCTGACCGCCTTTTGATCACGCTGAGGCAGCCTTGTCCAGGGTGAAAGTTATCAGTGTGGGAAGTGCCCACCTTGGAAGCTGGAGCCAAGGGAAAGACAAGGGCTTCTTGTGCTCCCTCTCTCCTTCCACAGGAGCCTGGACCAGACCCACTCCGGGCACGCATCCTCGGCTTGCTGATCCACACACCATTCCCGCCAAAACCAAAGTCACCGCACATGCCCATTCATTGTGGACCTTCGAACTCCAAAGTGTCCAGCCCTGCTGCAAACACCTCCCCTGGTGGCCCCACTGTGTTCCCCAGCCCTGAGCCCCTGCACGTTAGTTGCTACCTTTGCTGGCTCTTGTGTCCTGTCTCCCCACCTGTGCCCCCAGAAGGACCTCGGAGACCTCGCTCTGTCTCCACTCCCTCAGTCCTGCTCCCCATGAGCCTGTAGGTTTAGCCTTCAGAAAGTCCGAGATCCACCTCCTCTTCCCGCCAGGGATGCTCCCCGCTTCCCTCGTTCCAGGCCCCAGGAGGGCTGAGGACACGGCACACTGTTCGAAGTCCTGACTGCTCTCTGGTCCCACTTCTCCCTTGTTCTCCCTTTGTAATGGAGAAAATAACTCCTGACCTGATGGATGTCAGATGTGCCGTGTCAGATGAGGCAGGAAACAAGGAAATCAGAAGCGTTTTATTGGAAATAAGGAAAAGAATAACTCCTGGATTTTTAGGAAGGATTCCAAGAGGGTGGCCACTGATGACTTTTGTCAGGGGTGATTTATACAGCAAGACCAGGGTCACAATGTCGGTATAGCATAGGAAAAACTACAATCAACCTACAGGATTACAAGTATAGCTGCTTAGCTAATATTGATCCAATATGGAAACGAGTCATGTAGTAAGGGTGCACAGCAAGAACAAAGTCATCCTTGCGAAGGGAGGTGAAGGAAGGGTTCAGATGTTCTGGTCACTCATATCGTGGTTTATGCCTAGATGTCCCCTCAAAGCCTCATGCGGTCATGGGGGCAGGCTTTTATAGAGGCAGCCACATCTAGAGTTTGTGATTGATTCACAGGGCCACGCTGGGATTAAGGGAGCTGGGATTAAGGCTGGGTGACTGCTGGATCCGTCCACTGATTGGATCGCCACCACCCTAATCCCAGAAGTCTGGATAGAATAAAGGGGTAGAAAGAGATTCATTTCACCCTTTTGCTCTTATTGCCTTTGCTGTCTTCCGCCGCCATGAATAGTTGCCCTCTGCCACACCACCCTGCTTTGGAGCCAGCTGATTATAGACTGAAACTTCTAAAAACTGTGAGCTAAATAAACCTTTCCTTCCTTCATCTGGGGCACCAGGTATTTTGTCTCAGCAACGAGAAAAGTAACTGAGACACACCTACATGCCTGATGCCTATCTGGGCCCACTGGACCAGGCAGTCCTAATGACAGTATAATCTTCAGTTGCTGTTTATCTCTAGAGAGGCTCGAAGTCCTGGCTATTACATCTCCATCATAAAGCCTAGCTCTCTTCAGATTTGCCTGCAGCCACAAGCTTGGTGTGTCTCACCTTCTGTGTTGACTTCCTCGAGGGCCCGATCCCTCTGATTGCCTATTAATTTCTAACTTAGCTGTCTGTAATACCTTCTGCTTCCAGACTTTGTAATGCAGTGCAACTCCAGTGTCTTGTTCCTGTGCACAAGAGTATGGTCTGTATGTGTGCATACCTGTGTGTGTGTAGATGTATGTGTCTGCATATGAGCACATGTATGCATGTCTGTGTCTCTGTATGTATAGGTATGCATGGATGAATTTCTGCCTATGTGTATGTGTCTATGTGTGCATGTGTTCACATGTATGTACAGAGGCTGTACATGTATAGGTTGTTGACAATAAGCCCCAGACTCAATTTGTCAGTGCAGAAATAAAACACACCAAGAAATCTCGACAAGCCAAGTTCACTTCTGCAGAAGGGTGTGCTACAGCCCTGAGGCAAGGTAGCAAGCACACAGAGAGAGGGACAGGCTCCCTTCTATCCCAACGTATGAGAAGCAGCTGACCTTTTTTTCCATTGGCCGGGTTGAAGGTTCACAATCCATCCAAGTGACCGGTCTAGGTGCTGTGAGGGGAGGGCCCACAGGGCTGCTGAGCAGGGCTGCTGAAGGGGTTTGGTTGGCCCAGGGACCCAAATGTCCTTGACAGGAGCTGTTCCTGGAGTGCAAGCTGCAGAGTGGGTGGAGGAAGGCAGCCAAGGGTGAAATAAGGTTTACGATGGGGCACTCTTGTTTATATCCTTTGATAGGAAAGATGGGGCTAGTTTCTCATTTACGTTTGTGTCTGTGTGCGTGCTCACTGTGCACATGTGTCATTGTCTGTGTATCTCTGTGTACAAGTGTGCACATCTTTGTTTACGTGTGTCTGTGTATGCGTTTGTATGAGAGTGTCTATAAATGTGTCACTGCGTGCACATGGTACTGATCCATGTATGCATGACATGTCTGCAAGTGAATTTGCTTTGAGCTCCTCTGGTGAGGGAAGTCAGCTGAATAATCTTCTTTCTGCCAGTCTTACTTGAAAGGATGGTGGACCTTCCATGACTCCTGGGATCTCCACTCCTATTCCTCCAGTTGGGGTGAACTCACCCCAGGGATCATGGCAGAGGTCAGGGGTCCCTTGTCTGGGAGATCATCCAGATACTGCTCAGCAGGGCCAACCATTCTGCTGTCCCCCTTTCACAGGTTCTTGGACACCAGTGACCCTGACCATCCCTCCTTGGAGGGAGACAGGGCCACTGTTGTCATGGAATTGGCCTGGTATCTGCCACCCAGCCAGAGGCCTAGAAGCATCATCACAGGAGGCTTCTCACTGGTGCATCAGGCTGCTCACAGCCAGACCAGGGCCAGAGCAGGACAGAGGAGCACAGCGGAGGACAGAGCAGGACAGAGGAGGACAGCACCCAGAGACATTGCCAATACTGAACAGCATGAGCTGCGTCTCTCAGACTTCTCAACAGAAAATCATGGGCCTAGACTGGGAAGCCTTCTTCTGTTTGTTTTTCTAGCTATTCATTTCCCTATATAGTCTGAAGAATAAGAGCCTCAAATGTCCATGTCCTGGACCCGGAAGATGCGGACATGTGAGGGTCCCCAGCAGAGAGCAATTAAGGTTGCATCCAAAACTGAGGCTCCCTCAGGCTCTCCTTGGTGTGGGAGATCATCCTGCATCATCCAGGTGGGGCCCAGGACAGCTGCAAGTTCTCACAAGTACCAGAGGGAGGCAAGAAGTCCAAGTGGACACGGGTTTGTCTGTGGAGCAGAGTCAGGTCGTGAGGTAAGTCGGAAGAAATAAAGGCGGGTTAAAAGGAAACGAGGAAAATCATCATGATGAAAACTAAAAACTGTAGCTTCAGGACACAAAACCGGTTTTTTTTCTTCCCAGTCCGTGAAAAGCCTGGACTATTCCTTTTACCTGCAAATGGGCTGTGGCTATTCTTTTTCATTTGAAAAGTTGGTTTTTCCCATCACTGGGTGATGGTGGCCACCTGTGTAGTGGGTGTCACCCCTCCCACTGTAGAGGAGGACACTGTCTTTCATCTCTCCTTTCCATAGATTTACAGGGTCTGTAGATTTCCGCCCAAAGTCCCACTAATACACCCAGCCCCAGACCACGACGAATCTCGTTTCTCTGAACATGCACACTCCACTCTTGCACATGTGCTTTCCTAAACAAGTCCTTTCCATTGCCTCTTACTGAGAAGTGCTGAAAATTATTTTTCTGCAATAGGAGTCAGCAAACTTATCCTAAGGTCAGCGTGAGTTTAGATTCCTCATCTCCAGTTTAGGACCCTGGCCTGTGACCATTCTCTTGGTGACCATAGCAGAAGGTAAAATCTCTTGGGACGATGACTTTGGTAGTCCAATCAAAGGCTTTCCATTTTTATTTCCCTACTTCCTTAACTCTTTACCTTCTGAATTATAGCTTTTTCCCTTTTCTTTTCTGTTCTGTTCTTTTTTTTTTCTTTATCTCTCCCTTTCTACAAACCACTGCAACTTTATGGTCTTTTTTTTTTTTCCTTTTCAACAGTTAGAGGCTCCTAAACCCCTAGAAAATAAGGGGCAGAGAGATGAGAGGGAAGTGGGGAAATGAAGGTAAAAAGGATCATGATGCAATATGTATGTTATGATTTGTGTCTGGATATCCCCCCACCAAAGTCTCATGCATTCACAGGGACTGGGCTTTTTGGAGACAGCTGAATCTCCAGTTCGTGACTGTTCATTGTATAGTGCTGGGGTTGGGGGTGTGAGTGCTACACCTGCCCTAGGGCAGGTAGCCTGCATACAATATAAGGGAGGAAAAGAGCCTTGCTCTGCCCTTTTGCTCTTGTTGCTTGTACTGTTTTGTGCTACCATGAACTGTTGCCCCTCTGCCATGCCACCCTACCTTGGAGTCAGGTGATTATGGGCTAAAACCCCCACAAACTGTGAGCTAAATAAACCTTTCCCCCTTTAACTTTGGGGGCTGGGTATTTTGTCTCACCAACAAGAAAAGTAATTAAGACAATGTACATGCACCAACTCCCCAAGATGAATTGATTTAGTATCTATCATAAACATACACTAATAAAAACTCTAAAGAGAAAAAGATCTAATATGCAAACTTTAAGAAAAATAAGGCAGAAGTACTAGCTTGATAGCAGATAAAACAGATTTCAGAAGAAAGAAAAATTAAGAGACATTGTATAATGATAATGAGGCAGGAGACGAGGGCATGGCTGAGACTACCTGGGAAAGTAGACATAATCTGTTATTTACCAAATTCCAAGGTACATGCACAGAACAGTTCCTGAAGCCCTGCACATGGACTTCTGGTGAGAACTCAAGCAGGTTTTCAACAGAATGCCCAAGACCTGATGTCAGTCTAAGGAGTGAGCAATACAAAAAGGACAGTCAACTTTGAGCTCTTTGCAGCTGTGTTCTTACACAGTCATCCATCCTCGCACTACAAGGTATACTTTTTCTTATACTTTTATTTGGCCTTAATTTGCTCTGCTGAGCCTGTTTCTTTTTCTACCTTAATAAATGTAAAACTTTGCTACTATTTGCACTTGTCTTGACCAGTTCTTTGCTCAGGACAGAAATGATCTAGAGACTACAGCACCCCAAAGCCCAGTAACAATAACTGGGCCATTCCACGGAGTTGACATCCTAAATGTGCATGTATTAAACAACATAGTTGCACAAGATATGAGGCAAAACTGATGAAACTGAAAGGAGAAATAGACAAATCCACAAATTTAATTGGAGACACCCACACTTCCCTGTCAAGAACCAATAGAGCAACTAGACAAAAAATCAGCAGCAACATTGAGAAAGTCTACTACAGCATCACCAACGTAATCAAATCAGCATCTTAGAACACTCCAAATGACAACAGTACCACACACATCCCTTTCGAATGCCCACAAAACATGCACTGAGATAGACTCTTTCTTCTCCTGAATCAGAAGATGAAGTGCAAGGAACTTAAAAGAATTGAATTCAAATAGAAAGTGTCCTCTGAACACATGGAATCAAACCACAAATCAATACCAGAATGATCACAGGACGTCTTTCTCTACATGCTTGGAAACTAAACAGCACAGCTCTAAACAAGCAACAGATCAAAGAGGAAACATTGAGATGAATTTTTAAAATACGCTAGATGAAATGAAACTAAAACACAACACATTAGAACTGGTTGAATATGCTATATTATTGCTGAGACAGAAATTTATGCCACTAAATACCTGCAGTAGAAAAGAGAAAGTCTAAAATCTATTAGGAACCAAAAATTACACATTGAGGCTAGGTCCAGGAGGGCTTAATGACCCCATGATGCTGAGATGGTCCAGGGCGAGATTACATCAACATAAGATCCTCATCAGTTTAAGACTGCCACAGCCCTCTGAGTCATCCAAACTGATCCTCATCAAGATAAGATTCTTCTCAGCACAAGGTCACCACCAACCTGAGTTATCGGATAATCCCTCCAATTATTGTGCACACCTAATAAACAGTGACTAGCCCAGAGTGTCACTGCCCATCTTGAGGCATTGACCTCCCACTCCACTTCATCCTCCAACCCCGTCATGCATTACTAAATTTGTCTCTGACTCCTATTTCATCCTTTTGATGAACCCCTCATACAGGCAGTCAGGGGATCTTGTCCAGGTCCCCAGTAAAAATCAATCATCTTAGCACCCACTTTGAGAACCTAAGATTAGAGGAAGAAAAACTGCAAAGTAGAAGAAAAGGAATATGAAATACAAGAGCAAAAATTCATTAAACTGAAAATTGAAAAATAATAGAGAAAAACAATGAAACTGATTCTCTGGGGACAGTAAAAATGGGAGAATTCTAGAAAGACTGGCAAAGGAAATAAGAAAATCAAATTACCAACCTTTGGAATAGAACAGAACTCTCATTACAGACTTTGCAGCCTTCAAAAACCAGTAAGAGAAAAAATACAATAAATAGGCCCAAACACATAAATTTGACAACAAACATAAAATGAACCAACCATGCAGAAAACACAAACTCAGTATAAAATAGATCATTTCAATAGCTCCATGACTGCTAATGGAGTTAAGTTTTTGATTGAAAGGAATTCTAACAATAATTCTCCACGTCCACATGATTTCACTGAAAAATTCTTCCAAACATGCCAACCACCCTTTCACAGTGCCAGTTACTGGGCGCCCCTTCAGTGAACCCCCATGTCCTGCCAGGTGTCACAGCATACAGTGGGAAGAAAGAGCGAGAGTCGAAATAGAGGTGCAGACAGGGATCTGGGGCGACCAGCTGTTCGCAGGGAACAAAAACCATGAGGAACCCAGAACCTTGGTGTTTATTGATGACAACTGAGTCAAAGAAATGGGTGAAGGGCAATGGGTGTTTCCAGGAACAGCAATGGGGGCTAAGGTGGGCTAGGAGAAAGAACAAAGCATTCTTGCAAGGACAAGGATGAGACAGGAAGGCAGTAAGGAAACTATAGTTTCCCCAGGTGCCCATCGTCTCCAGCAGGTCTTATCTTGCCCTGTGAGTGTCACAACAGTCATGAGCCCTAGGACTTCCAGCTGTGACCAGAAAAGAGAAGACTTGCCCCATTCTAATCTGGCTCAAATGCAGGACAAGAACAAGCACAGATGACCATGACCTCTAGACTCAATGTATAATTTGTGGTCCCCAACACAAGCATTTGATGTAAAAATAGCAACAAGTTCATATATAACTGTTACAGGCAGCTGAGTTAGATAGAAATATTATAGACAGTCAGACAGGGCTGGGCCCTCGACGGAGCCAGTGCAGAAGACCAGAGACCTTGCAACCTTGGAGGAGACAGACGCCTCCCACTGTGGGCCAGACCTCAAGACAAAAGGTCAAACAAATACGCCCGTGTCCTAAGAATTGATATTCTAAATAGCTCTCTATCACCCTGAGGAAGTCAGGTGTCACCATCCCAATCTCCTGGGAAGAGTCACTGCTCTTTTAGCATGCCTGCTTGCTATGTGACTCGCTTCCCCATTTGTCCCTGATTTAGTCCATTTTACCTGAGCAATTAGTCTTACTGGTTGACCATAGTTCTGTCCCACCTCATGACCACCTGCCTTGCAAGTTCCCAGGTTTTCCTGCCTTAGACCTGCCTCTTCGTGGTTTTACTCTACAAAAGTGCCTAGAACAAACAGAATCTTCAGCAACCCACTCAGGACCCCTTCTGTCTTTCTCTCTCAGACAGAAACTTTCTTTCTCTCAATAAATATAATCTTCTCTTAACCTCCATTGTTCCTAAAATTCCTTCTTCAATTTTAGAGAAGACGAGCTCCTACCAGACATCTAGTAGGCTGGGAGTTTTCTTTCCCCTATATCATAACCTTTTTCAAAAATCAGAAGGTGAGTACACTTCCTAGCTAATGCTATACAGAGAACACCAAAAGAAAGGTAGAGAGCAAGATCCTTTAAGAACATAAACAAGATGGTTTTAATTTGTATTTCTCTAGTGACCAGCATTGTTGTATGTTTTTTCATGTATTTACTGGCCAGTTAGAGAAATGTAAATTAAAACTCTACTGAGATACCATCTCACTCCAGAAAGAATGGCCACCATCAAGAAATCAACCAACAAATGCTGGCGAGGTTGTGGGGGGAAAGGAAGTCTTCTACGTTGTTGGTGGGAATGTCCACTAGTACAACTATGGAGATCAGTGTGGAGGTTCCTCAAAAAACTGCAATTAGAAATTCCATTTGACCCAGCTATTCTCCTTCTGTGTATCTTCTCAAAGAGTTAAAGACATCATCATAACATGTGTAACATACAGGAGGAGGACCAGCAGAGACCACCACGCTTGTGCAAAGGCAGCACGGACAATAAGGCTTTTTTAAAAAAGAAGCACAGACTGAAAACAAATGAATAAAACAGTTTCTTTCTCAGAAAGCATGATTGCCTATGTAAAATATCCCAAGGAATCTAAAATGTAAACAAATTATAAAAAGAATTAAGTCTTTGTGCCATGTGCCAACTACCTACAATGAATATAATCATGATGTCACAAACATGAACTAAACTAATAGTAATAAAAGTAATAATAATAACAACAATAATAATAATGAAGATGGAGAAAGGAGGTCTAGAGGCAGAGAGTAGGAGGCAAGTGAGAGGAGGAAGAGAAATAAAAATAATCAAGATATGTTAAGTTCCTATCACATCAACAGGAAGCAAACACACATCTTATATGAAAATTAACTCAAAGTGGATCCCAGATTTTAACATAGAACATAAAATTTGAAAAACATGCAGAAAGCAAAGAAAAAAATCTTTGGAAAATGGATCTAGTCAACAATTTTTACATTGCTCATCCAATGTATGATCTATAAAAAAAGAAAAACTGATAAAATCATCTTCATCTGAATTAAAACCTTTCCCCTGTAAAAGATCTTCCTAAGCAAATGATAAAATAAGCTAACATGTAAGAAAAATAGCTTGCCAACTGCTTAACTGACAAATGACCAATTTCCAAGCTCTATAAAGGTGTTTCACGCCACAGTAGTTAAAAATCAATTAGAAAAACCACGCCTTCCCATGAGCCAGCCAGCGTGGGGGCTGGGAGACAAGAAGAGCAACCCCATCCCCTCCTCCCCCCCCATAAGCAACCAGCTGACTCAGAGGGACTCAGGCTGAGATGATAGCAATGGAAGTAAAAAAAAAAAAAACCATAAATAACTTAATGCTTTACTGTTTGGTTGATTTTGCAGGCCTGAAGCTGGTATTCTGAGCATCTATTTGGATGATAACAATATGCATTATAGCAACTGTGGGGAATTTCCTTCTGTCTTGTTTTTGAAATCCAGTGTTTTGTTCTGTTTTATTGTTTTGTTTTATTCCTGTATCTGGTAACCTGAGCAGCTATTTTGAAGATAACAATATGCAATATAACAACCACTGTTAAATTCCTATCATCTTGTTCTGAAATCTTATATCGCTATTGTTGTTTTTTGTTGTTGTTGTTGTTGATTTGCTTTTGTTATTTTTTTTGTTTTTTTTTTTGTTTGTTTGCTTCTTGATTTTTCTGGGTTTTTTTCTCTTTAAAATAAAAAAAAAAGAATTAGAGAATGACTACAGTAGAGTTGTAATTCGGTGGTACAGTGTTTGCCTGGAATGCACCAGACCCTGGGCTTCATCCCCAGCACCCAAGAAACAAAAGAAAACAGTTAGAAAATAGACAAAATCCACAAAGAGCCATGTTGTCAAGAGGATATATAGATAGCAAATAATTACGGGGAAAGAGGTTTGGCCTTTTTATTCATTAATGAAATATAAATAAAAGTTACAAAGATATATCAGTAAACATCTTTCAGAATTACTAAAATGAAAACATAGTAACACAAAAGTCTGATAAGGATGAGGGGAAACGGGATGATCTGTACATTTCTGATGGAAATGAAAACTGGTACAGTCCCCTGAAATGGTTTGGTAAGTATTTTTTAAAACCAAAATGCAACAATTGTGATCTAGCAATTATGTTCTCTAAAAATCAAAGAATGAATTCTAGGAACAATGGACATTAACAGTAGGGAAATATTTATTGAGAAGATAGATCCTGAGAGACAGGAGGAGACCCTAATGGGTCCCCAGGGATCCCACTTTGCAGGGAAATTTTATAAAGCTATACTCAAGTGGGTATGATGTGGGTTACAGCTATAATTAACTAATAAGGGTCCAAGTATAGTTGCTGGTAATAGTGATCCAGTGGGGAAAACCATTCACATACTTCTATGCATTTATTCCAGAGAACTTAAACCCTTCGTTCATGTGAAAGCCTGCCCAGAACAAATGTACGTGGAAGCTTTGTAGGTAACACCCAAACTAGGTAACACCCAAAACACCCAAGCACACTGTGCTTCAACAGTACACAGTTAACAAGCTTGTCCATCGATGCCATGGAGCACCGCATGACCATAAAAGGAAATGGGTTACTCACAAACATGGCAACATGTAGGAATCCCAGAGAATTAAGCAAATGGAGAAAAAGTGGATCCTGTGATTTTATATACTACATGAATCTGTTTACATAACAGGAAGGACCAAATTACAGTAATGGAGCAGAAAATATTGCTGATAGCTAAGGCAGACAGAAATATTACAGGCAGTCAAAGAGGGCTAGGCCTCGAGAGAGCCAGGACAAAGATGAAGCATATCTCACCTGTGGCCAGAGACACATCTGGTGGAGACGGGGCCTCAAGATAAAGTACACAGACAGGCCTGTGTACTTTCTCGAAGGAAAAGCACCAGGCCTAATGAAGCCCACATAGACATCAGTCACCCCATTGGATGACCAAGAGTTCTGGACCCATCATTTTCTAGAAAAAGTCTTTGTTTTTTCCATGCCCACTCACTACATGAATGGTTTTCCCCACTGGATCACTATTACCAGCAACTGTACTTGGACCCTTATTGGTTAATTATAGCTGTAACCCACATCATACCCACTTGGGTATAACTTTATAAAATTTCCCTGCAAAGTGGGATCCTTGGGGACCCATTAGGGTCCCCTCCTGTCTCTCAGGATCTATCTTCTCAATAAATATCTCCCTACTGTTAATGTCCATTGTTCCTAGAATTCATCCTTTGATTTTTAGAGAATATAAGCTCAGAGCATCAAACATCTAACAGGTTAGGAGATACAATATTTTCATATTTCATCTCCTATATTGTATCCTGTAACAAGAGAAGCAGTGGCCAGGGATGCAGGAGTGGTGAGAGAGGGGAGGGGATATGGCTCCACAGGGCACACAAGGGATCTTTGTTTATGATTTGTATCTTGGTTACATCAATGTCAATTTTCCAGTTGTGATATTGTGCTGTAGTTTTAAACAAATCGTTGGGAACACAGGCTGAAGAGTACACACAATCTCACTGTGTTATTTTTGCAACTGCATAGAAATCTGCCACAACCCTTGGCTGTTGAGGTTCTTGGGGTGAAGGACGGTGAGAGGATGAGAAAATAAAGAAAAGGCAAAAGCTGAGGTCAGGTGGAGCCCTTCATCTCCGGATGGGCGGGAAGGAACTGCCCCCTTACTGTAGGGGCGTTTATTTATACATAGAGTGACACGATGTTATGCAGTACCCCTTTGACTAGCAACCCATTGACTGGATTGTCCAGGGGCTTGGTGTTATCTGGGTTGAAGCAGCTTTTTCATGTGGCTTCCCTAGGAGATCTTTGTTCTTGGGATAGTCATGCCCCAGCCCTGCATGTAATCAATTTCCAGCTTCAATGGCCCTCTTCAGAAATCCATGATTATCTTAAAATCAAAAGCTTTATTACAGGGTTGATGATATTGCTCAGTGGCCTAAGTGCCTACCTAGCAGGCACAAGGTCCTGAGTTCGAGTTCCAATATCAAAAAAAAGGCTTTATTACAGTGAGCATTTAGGAGCTCCAGTCACAAGGACCCTCCCAACAGAGGCAGTTCCACATTTACACAAGTAGATGTATCCAATGATAACTTTAGTTATAAACCTTGGAAATTCCTCAAACATTCATTAAAATAACAATGACTCATGAGATGATATAATATGTGGGGACTTAAAGGAATTAAATCTATTCACACGTTCAGAGGTTCTTGCACACTTTT
Organism: Cuniculus paca; assembly: GCA_004365215.1. Taxonomy (NCBI): domain Eukaryota; kingdom Metazoa; phylum Chordata; class Mammalia; order Rodentia; family Cuniculidae; genus Cuniculus; species Cuniculus paca. The sequence continues at coordinate 521 of RJWT010024087.1, read as the reverse complement.
TACAGGTCAGGCATTCTTCTGGGCACAAAGAATATATCAATCAAGAAAACAAACTAAATGTACTGCTCCCCAGGAGGTCACTTACCAGAGTTAAGCAACAAAAGTAAAACAGATGAGTGGTTGGGGGTGTAGCTCAGTGGTACAGCCCACGCTTTGCATGCACGAGGTCCTGTGTGTGGTCCCTGGCATTTCCCCTGTCTTGTTCTTGTACTTGTACTTCCTTTCCCCCCCGCCCCCAGCACTGGGGATTGAACTCACGACCTTGCGCTTGCCGGGCAGGCGCTTAGACCGCTGAGCTAGATCCCCAGCCCTCCCTGTCTTGTTCTTAAGTATTCAGCTTCTGCCCTTGTCTAAGGCCAACTCTCAAAACATAAAGGAGTTGAATGAATTCCGGTGCCAAGGATTGATATCTTGCCTCAGGCTCCTGACACATTGTTCACTGCTGGTGGTAATGGAGAAGGACCCAGTAGGAATTTTCTCTTGTACCTGACAAGATCTAAGCCTTGGCCCCATGCAACCCA
>RJWT010024086.1:0-16590 GCA_004365215.1 Cuniculus paca | reverse complement strand
TTATAGCTTGTCCCTCTAATTGTTTCCTTTCTATTTTAATATAGATAATTAAGAAAAGATTCTGCATCACTCATGGCTGAGTTTAATTTGATAAGAGACAGAGAAGCTATAAGCTTCTCTGTAGAGAGGGTGGGTATAGGTTTTGTGAGCCAGTAGAGCTAACCCATTCTTTCTGAAGAGGTATTTGGAAGCATTTAACAAAGATGGCTTATTCGCAAAATCATTTCTCTCATTTCAAGTATCCTTTGTACTGCAACAATGAAACCTAAACCTATTTGTGTTGATTTTTCAAAGATCATGTCAGTAAAAGCCATCATAACCACTACCTCTTTTATGAGCATGAAGGGACCTCTGAAAAAGTCAGGCCACAATCTGTTCACTGTTTTCTTCTGTATTCCCATATGCGTAATAGTCTGGCTTAATTTCTAACTCTGACATTTTTGTAGGCAGGGAAAGCAACTTAAATAATGATATTCTAAGCAACCTCCACTGCCACAACAAGAAATATATAGTATGTACTAAACAGAAGGCAACAAAAGATTTCTGATGGTTGTTTCTGATCCTTCTCTAATGGCCCAATCATGTAGAAAAGAGAAGGGAAATTAGAATGGCAATCCTGAAAAACTTCTGATGGCAACACTGAAAGGTGTCCACAATGCGGCCCTTGTTTATCTGTCCCTGTCGGGGGCAGTGTGTGGACAGCAGGGGTACAGTCAGTCCTGGAAGAGAGCCATACTCGAGCAATACAGCAATTATGACTTCAAGAGTTCAGGGAAAGATGCTGCTGGAAGATGTGCCCTTCCATGTCTATAAAATTCCAAATCCTAAATTGAACGTGACCAGAAAATAATTTATCATTCACCGCTTCCTGAACACTTGGTCATCATCAGAGAAGCATCATAACATCCTTTAGGTCCTTGGTAGACATGATGGAGGACCATGAGCAACAATATAACCAAAATTAAGGTAGTTATATTAGGGAATTGCACAGGCTACACAAATTTAATGTTGCTTCAATACAGATGTCAATGAGCCTTAGGTGCTATGAATAACAATAGGACTGCTGTCTTTTTGTCATGGTTGGAGGAAAAGAGGAAGAAGAAAGAAGGAAAGAAGAGAAGGAGGCGGGAGGGAGAAAAAGGAAGGAAAAAACAGAAATAAATTTGGGCATAGTGGTGCATGCTTGTAAACTTAGCACTCCGGGAAGCTGAGGAAGGAGGACTGCAAGATTGAGCCTGAGCCTGGGCAATTTAGAAATTTAGCAAGACCCTGTCGAGAAAAAGAAGGAAAAAGAAAAGGAGAAATACGGAGAAAAAAGGAGAAGGGCATAGAAGAAAGAAGAGGAGGAAGAGAAGAGACAGGAGATGAAGGAGGAGTAGTTGTTGGAAGAGTCCAAAGTGGTACTTTGACAATAAAGGACAACAGAATTTTTAGACCTACAATCTTTATGTATATCACCTGGAACTTAAGTGAACATCTCCTATTCTAAATCTTCATGATTAAATCACTACACCTCATAGAAGCCATGTATTTTCCAATGTTGAGATGAAATGTTGAAATTTACTGGCTTTTCTTTCTAATGAAAAAACTTAAGTTTTTAGTACTGTTTTAGGTGCATAGAAAAACTGAGTAGAAAATACTCACAGCTCTCACACTCCTTCAAATGATGAGCCTTTCCATACAGCATTATCACCAGAAGTTCAGTTTACATTAGTTTGCTGTTGGTGTTGCATCTCTCTTGGTTACTTTTCTCTCATTGTTGGGACAAAATACCCAACACCCAAAATGAAGGAAGGCAAGGTTTATTTAGCTCACTGTTTATAGGAGTTTCAGCCCATAATCAGCTGGCACCAAGGCAGGGTGGCATAGCTTGGGAGCAATACTTCAAGGCAGCAGCCAGCAAAAGCAGCCAGAGCAAAAGGGTGGAAAAGCAAGTCTCTTTCCTTCTTTATATTATACACAAGCCACTCCCCACCCCTCCAGGGCTGGTGTAGCACTCACAAAACTTTCTTGCCCTCCTCTTGCACAGGATGAGGATATTTATCAAATTAGAGCCCTGGCTCCCTGCTGAGTCTCTTAGTTAAATTTCTAAACTGCTCGAGTTGACACAATGTATCAACCATAACAGCATCCTAAGTCAGTTTTAATAAATGTGTAATTACATGGATCCACCACTATAGTATCCTATAGAACAGTTCCAGTATCTTAAAAACCCTGGCCTGCCACCTATTTCATCCCTTCCCACCCAAACCCGGGAAACCACTGTGTTTTACTCTCTCCATAGTTTTGCCTTTCTTACAATGTAATTTAATTTGAAACATTTATTTTTTAGTCTTTTCAGATTGGTTTCTTTCATTTCCTAGGACATATTTAAATGTATTACTTTTCATGGCTTGACAGTCCATCACCTATCTGGACATATCACATTTTATCCTTTTATCTACTGAAACTCATCTTGGTTGAATCCAATGTGGACATAGGTTTTCAGTTAATTTGCATAAATATCAAAGAGTGTGACCATCAAATTATATAGTAAGAGTATCTTTGATTTTGAAAGAAACTGACAAGTTTTCTTCCTGAGTATATCATTCACATTTCCATTAGCAAAGAATAAATTCTGATATTCTATACTGGTGCTTTTAAAGAATTAGTAACCAGAATGTTTAAAATGTCTTAGTTCACTTCTATCTGTGTATCTGTTATCCTTTCGATTTCACTATTGATCATGGAACCATGTCCCTCCCTTTTTTTCCTATCCAATCAGAATTACAGAATAACTTACATGTTTGGAACCTAATATATATGTACTGAATAAAATTACTATCTTAACAGTTGGATACACAGCATATATTATTCTATTATTGTTGTAACTTTTCTTAGACAATCTTAGGCTATTCTGAATCTGTAATATATGTTTCAGTTTTCTTACTAACATATTGCATTGCAGTAATTTCTACTAAACTACAATTCACACTCATTGTCTTTATTTAATAAAGTGATATAGACTCATTCATGGCTTCCAAGGTGCCACTAGCAACACCAGTTTTTCTGGTTTGATTTGTTGTCTTAGTAGACATTTTTCTTCTTTTACCCAACAAATAAACTGGAACCTTCCTTATTTTGCATGTATTATAACTACCGTTTTCCCATATGGATAACATTTTTAAATCCCAGAGGAGAACCATCAGAATCATTAGACCTTATTCTCAGTGGTGACAGAAGATGTTAAGTGGCTATTGTCACTACCATAACTGGGCACTCTGTCCTAACACTGGGTAATCTTCAAACTAGAACTTCATTTGAGTACACTGACTCCATATTCATATTTAAGTCTCTTTGGTATTGTACTGTCTTTCGTAATATCAACCCACTCAAAGCTCCGTATTTCTCCCTTTAGAACATAGTGTCCTTTTGCCTGAATTTATTGTGATTTATACACCTTAAACATTGTTCTTTAAAGACATGCTGCTATCTCCTCAAGCTTTTCCCTAACATGTTCTCTCCAATTGCTATTCCTGACATCCACCTTCTCCAGGACATTTTTAAGCCTGGAGAAGGCAGAACTCCTATTACTAAGCCATCTGCTATGATCCTGAGTCTTTCCACTTTGGCACCTAGATTACTGTCTTCTCCCTCTACACTTGTGACACCATTTTGAAGGGGCCTTGATGTTCACAATAATGGTTTGTCTAATCCCCTCATTTCATTTTCTGGCCTTCCCACTTGAGCAAATCACCCCCACAACTACAAGGATTTCTATGCCATGCTCTTAAACTTCAGCTCTTTTTTCCTTTGCTTGCCACTGATTCCTTCTACCTGGTACCTAAACCTGTTCAAGTTTCTCTCAATTTAAAAGAGAAATGAAAACATATTTTAAAACTTCAACTTCCTAAATCTGCAAATATTTTAACTTACCTCTCAAAACCTCAGCTTAACAAGGTATGATAAATTCACACCTTCTTGCTGAAGGACCATCATCTACCTTTTGTTAAGCCTATAAACATTATGTATAGTCACACCCACTGTACGGCTGGCACATTTTCCACTGCTGCCTCCCACTCCAAGTACTTGCTAGGCTTTCCTTATTACAACCCTGGGTAGCTATCTTCTACCACTTACAGCACACAAAGCATAGCTAAATATTTTAATGCATATTTACTACTTTTTAGGAAAAGAACGATCTTACGGTTTGTACATAGATGTCTCCCCAAAGCCTCAGGCAGTGATAGGACTTTTTCAGAGATAGCTGAATCTAGAGTATGTGATGCTGGGATTAAGGGTGTGTGATTAGTAAATGACTCCACTGATTTGTTTGGCATAGTTCTGACTAGGATTCAGGGTGTGAGTGCTACACCTACCCTAGGACAGGTAGTCTGTATACAATAAAAGGGACAGAAAGAGTCTTGTCTCTTTCCCTTCTTGCTTTTGTTACCTTGGGGGTGTCATGAACTGATCTCTTCTGTGATGTCCCTCTGCCATGTGCCACTCTGCCCTGGAGCTGGCCAGCTATGGACAGTAACCTCTACAAACTGTGAGTTAAACAAAGTCTTTAACTTGAATGTCGGGTATTTTGTCTCAACAAGAGAAAAGTAACTAAGGCAAGTAAATATTACATAGAATGCATGAATAATGAATATCATACTTAATTACTTGAATTATGCATGAAATTTTGTTTGGTCTCTTCACTACTATCTTACACCTATCAAGAAAGTGAGCCCTTCATAATACAACATTTACACTGTGTTTTCCTTTCTAGTTCACTTCTATCTGTGCATCTGTTATCCTTTCGATTTCACTATTGATCATGGGGCCATGTCCCTCCATTTTTTCCCTATCTGATCAGAATTCCAGGTTAATATGTATGACTCTGGTTGAAATTACTTTCCAAAGGACTCTAAACAGAAGTTTCTGGATTCTGAGCTACAGAAAAACTTAGTCATTTTCTCTGAACTGAGTCCTCATTTCATGATCTGCATTCTTCTAATCTCTATAAGATGCTGTGTGTCACCTGGCATTTTCTGTCTCTCTTGATATACCTCAGGAAGGTATTTTATTAATTTTATTCTTTGTATTAGTACATGTGTATAGTACATAATGATCGTATTCCTCATGGGGAGGTGGTACACATACATAAAACATAGTTTAACTCTTTTTTTAACCCCCTTCCTCTTTCCTCCCTTCTACCTCCTTCTTTTCTTCTAGAAGTCATTTAAAAAGTTTTACTCTTATCAATATATCTTGTCCTAATTGACAAGAGAAACACCTTTTTACTTCTGGCTCCACTTATGATAAAAAAATTAATACCAGACTAGCCATCTTGTTATAAATTACTGGAAAACTGGACAAAATGCATGAAACAACAGTTTTTAGACACCAGACAACTACGCTGCCCAACGCTGAGATCCAGAAGGATGAGAACACACATACACACAGACGTGATCACATATACAAGATGATCTTCTGATAGCCTTGGGTTTTTTCTTGGCTTGAGGAGAGGAAAATCTAGGATTATGGGGTCTTGCTAACCATGGGATACAGAGTTTAGCATTTAGGTAAGTTGAGGTGACTGGCATTTGTGAAGCAGGGTACTGAAGAAGGAGACTTAACTAAAAAAGTCCCAGAAGCCTGCATTGAGTGGAGCATATATAGCGTGGACAAAGTACAGCTAATAGAGAAAGAGAAGTTACTAGGGAGAAATTGTGATTTTTTTTTTTTTGGAACCGGGGATCGAACTCATGACCTCGCGCTTGCCAGGCAGGCACTTATGCCTCTGAGCTAAATTCCCAGCCCCGAGGGAGAAGATATTATCTTTACTACCAGAGCTTGATTAAGACATACAGTTATATTAGAAAATGTCATTGAAACTAACACTCTTTTCTCATCAACTAATGAGTTTAAGAGTAAATCAGTGTTTATTTATAAGACTTAAGCAATACTGTCAACCAGGTTGATGTATTTGAAATTTATAGAATACCATGTGCAACAATAGCAGAATATACATTTGTATCACTGCGTATGAGACACTCAATAAAACAGACATAATGTATGTCAAAAAAGTTCTCAATATGTTTAAAATATTAACATTCTACAGATATATTTTGCACTCATTTCCATAAAAGAATTAATGAGATGCTATAACAAAATACTTGAAAACATTTCAAAATATTTCTAAATTAAACAATATCTTACCAAATACTCACTGATCAAAGATGAAATAATGAGGGGAGCAATAACATATTTTGAATTTAATAATAATATATTAATTAGCAAATGTGGGATTTCAAATGAAGAAAAGGTTATACCTCAAATGCTTGTACTGGAAAATCTATAATTAAACACTAATATTAGAAAAGAAGAATGGCATGAAATTAATAATCTACACTTTGTATTTCTGATCTAATGACTGAGCTAGTAATCTGTAGAGATGATTTCATATTCTCAGAGAAATACACAAATAACGATGACAGATAATTCACAAAGTATGGGTTCTTCAAGGCATATATATTACTACATTTCTATATATTAAGCACCACTCTGAATGAACTCATAAAGCATTACTGAAATTGTGAACTAAGCAGGGTGCAATAGCATGTGCCTGTTGTCTGAGGTACTCTGGAGACTGAGGCAGGAGGATCACATAAACCCAGGAGGTCAAGGGCAACAGAGCAAGACCCTGTTCTTTTTTTTAAAAGGAAGAAAAGAAGAAAAAAGAGGAAGAAAGAAAGAAAGAAAGAAAGAAAGAAAGAAAGAAAGAAAGAAAGAAAGAAAGAAAGAGAAAGAAAATAAATCCTAAATAAAACTGCTAACCAAAGGTTGATTTTCCTTTCACTTTTTCAATAAAAAAGAGGTGGACCACGGTACAGGAGCAACAACTGGGAATACTGTGTTCTAATCAAGCTCAATTTACAACATTAATTAGGTACTTGTTTAATGAGATACATAATTGTTACTTTCCATGATAATTACACATATGGACAAGTTATTCACATGGATCTCGTTATTACAGTGGAACCTTAGCATTTATAGACTTAACATCGTTGGTTTCAATCATTCATGAGTGAACTTAAAAGGTTTATGACAGGCAATAATTTGTAATTTTGTTGAAAAATAAGTTAGAATCAAGACCTGGGAAGTTTTTGTGATGAGGCTAATCATCTAGCTAGTTAACAAACTTAGGGTCCACTCAATACTCATACATCAAGCCTCTTATTTTCATATATGATTTTTATAAAAGACAGGAATATTTAGGAATGTAGTTTCTGAAAAGTCTATAAAGTATACTCTATGAATGCCAACAGAATTTATTATTAACCAGCCTTTCCCTTTTAACTTTGAAATGTTTTCCTTACTGTTTTTGTTAACTCTTAGTTCTGTAGTATTTGCAGTAAATCATGATCAATGCAGATCGAACCACACATTATAAAAATTGAATGTGTAACGGCTGCTTGGATCTTATGCTAGGACTTGAGATTTATTTGCTCACACCACCCCTTTCCCAGTGTCTGATAGACTAACATTGATTTCTCTGTGCTGTCTGTGCACTTCAGCCCACAAACCCTCTGGCGCTAACCCTCAGGGAGGGTGGCAGGGAGGCTTCTCCCACACCTCAAGACTTGCTCTCCTATAGCAGGTGCTCAAAAACTACTTGCTGAGGTGCTATCAACATGTAGGATCTGCTGTGATTCCAACTTTTAGTTAGAGACCCCAGTGATTTGGGGGTTAGATTGCTGAGAGACCTCTGCCAGTTGGACTGAAAACCTTGAGTTTTGAATTATTGCCTACAAAGCACAGAGAAGAGGAGTTTGAAATGGTTTATGAAAAGGGAGTGAATACCATTAAAACAAGTTCTAGATCCTAGGCACTCACAATTCTCAAAAAGATTGACTGGAAGCGGCAGCCTAGCATTAAAAAAAGAAAAAAGATTGACTCATTAATCATGTCATGGTCAAGACAGACATCATTAGACTCGGTTCAGGTAAGAGGACACTTCTATAAGGACTGACAAAGATTCTTTCCCTTTCCATTAGTTAATAGTCCTTTCATGAAAACATTAACAAAACAATTCAGTATTATGTCTTCAATTGAAAATGTCCCAGAGATTTAACACATCCATTCCTGAAGCAGTAACTATATATATATATATATATATATATATATATGATTGACTTTAGCAAAAGCATTGTTCAACATGTTCTAGATGCACTCATATTCTTAACGTTGTAACCTGCAGGCAATATTGTTCCCATACTGCAGATAAAGAAACTCAGGCTTAGGATAAACAATATCACAAGTTTATACACCTAGTAATCAAATTCTTATTTATGCAGTCCCAAAGTCTGTCCCTTAAAAGTGTCACATAAAACCTCCCACCTGTGACTGCAGAAGGGGAAGGACAAGCAAGAAGACATTGAGCATCTGAACAGGGAGATGGCATAAAAATGAGGGGAAAAGACCGGTGAGGCTCTGTACTGGCCTCCTGGGCCACCTGCTTTGGCTTATCTTCATCTAGAAAACAGAAGCTGTGGCCAAAGGGACTTCAGCTCCTGCTTAGGCTACAGCTTTGATGAGAGGGGGTGGAAAAAAGCAAAGGCTTCTCTTGAGCAGTTATGAGACCCTCAGAATTGTTCATCTGCCCCAGCCCAGGGTTGAATTCACAGTGATCACAGTTGTAGGATAAGGCTATAAAAATTAACTTAAATATCATTTTTTTAATCCCTTTTGGTTGCCTGCTTATACCTTATAGTGATATGGTTAATACCTTATAATGATATAGTTAGTATCTTATAATGTAGTGACCAGTTATCTAATTTATAATAATGAAGACTGCAGTGAGGTTGCTAAAGAGGAAGGACTGCATGGAAAACTTTTTGAAAGTAGGCTTACACTGTAAGGTTTATTTACAAAATAGAAGAATAGCACAGATTTACCCACAAAGTAGCACTGAATTTTTGTCAAGTCACCACAGAATTATTACACCTTAGTCATTGAACATGCTGTCTCGTCCAAAAGGAAGGGCATGTTCCTTCTTCTCATTGGTAAATAAATTGATTACTTCTAGCAAGAAGACACTCTAGATTTTAATTTTTCAAAGTGAAACTTGATATGACACATTTTAATGAAATTTCTTATCTTAGTTTACAGTCTCACTTAATTTTTACAATAAAATATACAAGAAAGTGATAGTCACCTAAATTGTAATATGTATGCAAAGCAAAGTATCTAATTAAAGCAGACAGATGATAAAAATGACAGAAAATTATTTACAGGCAAGCTAGACACTTACCTGCAATTCTAAGATGTCCTCAGCCATAAATCCTAGCCATTTCCCAAACATAGATCTACTGGTTTTGCATTCTCATGCACTATTTTCCATAAGTAATAAGTACCGCACAGTTTAACATCGGAATGTTTCTACTGTTGTAACAATGGTGATTTTTATTCTTTAAAACTCTGTCCTAATGCTATATCTGATTATGCACTCATATTACTTTACCTTCAAATATTTCTGCAAGGTAAACCTTCAGTTCATACATTTACTAGTTAATGTAACTGTATTCACATACCCAAACATCCTCAGAAAGATGATAACTGCCTTTTCCATATCAGGCACAGTATGGTACTCTAAGACTCTACTGCAGAAATATAATCCATCATGCTACCACCATATTACCTTGAGAAACAATGTGTTTTCAAAGAAAATGTGCTAAAAACTATCTCAGGGTTAAGGATTAAAAACTGATGGTCAACTTAACACCAGCTGAATTAAATCAGCATGGTGCTGAGTATAGATGGCCCACCTGAGGACTGTTGCCAGTATAAAAAAGATGTGGAGAAGAAGGTAGGGCATTGCAGGTTCTCCTAAGTGTGGCTGTTTGGAGTCATTGGCTCTCCTGGAGGAGCTTGTCATGGCTAGCTTCTATGATACGAATTCGGACATCATCATCAGAGGAGCTCAGTACCTTGTTGCTGAGAGTGGCCGTGGCTCATTCTGGGGGAGCTCTGGTCCTAACACTGAGCATCGTTTCCTGGCTTCAGAGGGGAAGATGTGTGCTGTTTAATCTCCAGGAGAAACCTGTCGTGCTGGCTTCCTGACATGTACTCGACTGTTCTCACTGTCAGAGGAGCTCAGGACTTCATTGCTGCTGTGGATGGCTGTGATACTTTTCTGGGGAGCCCTGGTCCTTATTTTGAGCATTGCTTCTTGACTCCAGTGTAGAACCCTAAGCCTGCTGGCACAGACCCTTCACCCACTGGGGTAGACTTTCTAGCTTTCACTGCTGATCTTTGGGCCTTCCCAGCACAGATCCATGAAATATACTTGCATGAGTCATTGTTGTGGGCTCTAGACCTCCAGCTGGACTCATGGGAGGCACTGTCATGGGCTCTAGGTCTTCAACTGGACTCATGCAGGAAATTGCTGTGGGATCCAGGCCCTTGGCTAGATTTTCTTGGGTCTTTAGTGTTGTGGACAGATTTCCTATACTTTCTTGTATTTAACTCTGGGTGACCATCAAAAAATAATATAAATTCTGTGTCTTGTATAAAATTGTTCTCCTTGCAACCCCTGACTACAACACTCAGTAGTGACTTAGATGTCATGATAAAAATTTACATGCTAAGCAAACAACATCTAATTATCTAATTCCACTCTAGAGATCATTATTATGGGCTTTCCACATCTCATATTTAATCCAATGTCAAAGTTCCTTACTGCATTTAGGTACTCTAGATCTATACTTACAGTAACTATCGATTAAAGAAGAAAAATTATGTATTTGTTTTTTTTTTTTTTCCCCTTTCTTTTTGCTGTACCAGGGATTGAACTCACGACCTTGTGCTTGCCGGGCAGGCGCTTAGACCGCTGAGCTAGATCCCCAGCCCTGTTTTTTGAGACAGGGTCTCACTATGCTGTTCAGGCTGGCCTTGAGCTCACTTTGTAGCCCAGGCTAGTCTCGAACTCACAACAATCCGCCTGTCTCAGCCTCCCGAGTGCTGGGATTACAGGCATGAGCCACCACGCCTGGCGGTATTTGTTTTAAAGGGTGTGAGTGTACCTCCTTCCCTGAAAATGCAACTATCTCAAATATCATTTCTACTTTTTAGAATTTTCATTTTCATGTTTTTAATAATCTCAAGAAATTTCAAAAACAAATTGTTGACCCTTAACTCTCAGCAGTGTAAAAAGATGCCCTGTTAAGAATATCTATGTGGTTAGTTTTAAAAACTAAAAAGGGTTTCCCAAAAACTTCAATACTGAACACACTTAGGGTCCTGGAATAATAGTAATACATTCAATGCAGAATCCCATATCCCTTATATCCTTCATTATTGAAAGGTAAAATGATATAGGAATCATTTCCTTACCAACACTCTTCTTTTATTGTTGAGGATACAATACATAGGTAGAAACTGAAATATAGAAAGTTGTCTATCTTCCTAATGGTTACTATTCTATGAGCTATCTAAATATACTCTTGAACATATTTAGTTAACAATTACACTGCTGTTTTTAGTATCTTGAAGTTCTGTACTGCTTACATTGTTCTGTTTTGTTTGTTTTGTTTTTGTTTTTGTTTTTGTTTTGTTTTTTTTGCTGGTTTTATTTTGTTCTAATTTGTTTGATTTTGTTTATCCCTGATGGTATGGGCAGTTATGTTGAAGATAATAAGAGGCATTATGGTAGCCATTGTTGATTGCTTTTTGCCCTGTTTAGAAGTCATGTACCATGTTCATTGTTTTGTTGTGATAGACTCGACTCTGTTTTATTAGAAGTCATGTACCATGTTCATTGTTTTGTTGTGATTGACTCTACTCTGTTTTATTTTGTTTGGTTGTATTCTTTTCAAAATAAAAAAAATAATTAATTGTATCTTATTGGCACCTTAAATTTTGTGTTTTTTCCTGGAAAAAGATAATAATAGTAAAGAAATTATTTTAGTCAGCTTTCCATTGTTGTAACAAAATGTCTGAGATAATCGATAATCTACTTATAAAGAGAAAAGGTTTATTTTTGGCAAATGGTTTCACAAGTTTTAGCTCATGATTACTTGACCCAATTGCTCTATGCCTGTGGTAAAGCTATACATGGAGCATATAGCAGAAAAAGCTACTTACTTCATATCAGCCAGGAAGCAGAGAGAGAGAAACAAGAAAGGGCTGGGGCTTCAACATACTCACAAGTTAGTTCATACCCCAATGACCTAACTTGCTTCCATTAGGCCCCACCTCCTACAGGTTCCATACCTCCCAATAGCGGAATGAGGTAGAGACAACATCTTCAACACACGGGAGTTGGGGGCACATTCCAGATGTGAACCATATAGCACAAGCTAAGACAGACCAACAAACCACCATGATAAAATGGTAATATTTACTTTCAGGGACACCAATTTTGTAAATATAAAACCCAAAGCAGCCAGCTTTGTTTGAATTAGAGACATAACTATAATCCCAAATTGGCACTGTCCTCCACAGTTGCTGAAGCCCTAATCTACCTGCACAAAGAGCCTTCCACTGGAAGACAACCATGTCATGACTCAGTGACTAGGATGATGGTTTATAGCCCCCATGGCTTATGGAGAAAAACGAAGTAGTAATGATAGGATCCTTACAGTGGACATACATTGTCTGCCTAACAAGTCGAGGATTTTTCTTGTCTTCAATTCACCCTGCTGTGAATGTATTTAACTTCTACATAACCACATTTTTCTTTCTAGATGCATCTTCGATAGAAAAAACAACAACAACAACAAAAAAACAGTACTTACCAAGAGTAAACAGCTGCTAAAAATGTTTTTCTCTTTGTGCATACATAATTTAGTGTATTTTCTTAGTGGATCCTGAAATGTGCTAACAATGATAAATAACAGCCCATCTATTTAGACTGATTAAATGTCATTGCATGAAGACATTCCTTAACTTATCACTCCTGAGAGAAAAAGGAGTATGTGGCTCTTGTGATATAAGTAACTCCATCATTTAAAACAAAGAAGTAAATGTACTTCTTAGGGAAATAGCAGAGGAACTAAGTACTATTTTAAAAATACCAACAGCAGATGAACTAAATACTATTTTAAAAATATCAACTCAGATTTATTAATGAAATATTCATTAAGCACACAGTACTTCCTGTACAAGTGACAATGGCTTTAGCCTGGGTGGCCCCAGTTGAAACTGTTACTGCTTGGGGAACCTTCCTCAGAAGCTACCAGAGGTGTCCTAGAGCCAGAGTTGCCTTTCCCACAGTTCCATGCAGTTAGATCAGACACAGTGTTAATAACAAATGTCATCATTTGTGGGATGTCTGGCCTGACATCTGATAGGAATTTTGGCTTTGCTATCTATGAGAACTAAGCTAGACAGAGGTGAATGGGCGGGAAACTAATGGATTAGTCCTCTACAACAACTTCGTCATTGGTCATACTCTACTAATCAGAATGTAAAAGAACTGACGGGCTTGTGTCCTCCAGGATTTTATAATCTTTCATGTGGCTTGTGTTCAAATAGTTAAACAACAAAGAAAGGCTGTTTGAAGCATGTGGGAAGCCTGTCTTAGGCTTTTATTTGTCCTTATCTCCCAAAGCAGCCTGCATGCTGCAGGTAGGTAACCACTAGCTCATCTAATATATCACATACACAGATCACCACAGAAGCTACGAGCTTTCATTCAAAACTTGTAAGACCAGATGGGCTTAGGAATTCAGACTTTGGAATTTTATTTTTAATTGACACATAATTGTACATATTTATGGGGTACTATGTTTCTTTGTGTTGGGAAACTTTATACTCCTCTTTTTTAGTTATTTTGATATATGTAATAAATCATTATAAATTTCAGTCACCCTATTTGTTATAGAATAATTAGAAATTATTCCTCTCTAAATGTTCTCTGGTATCTTTCACCCAAATACCTCTATGAAATTGCTTTTTTAAAAAGATTCTACATATGAGAGAGGCACATGGTATTTGTGTTTATATGCCTAGCTTTTTTCACTTAACACAATGCCCTTGAGTAGCATCCATGTTGTTTCAAATGACAGGATTTTTTTTTCTTTCTCCTCTTCTCTTCCCCTTCCCTCCCTCTCCCCTCCCCTCCCCTTTTGTCACCTCTCCTGTCCTCTTCTTTTGGCAATATTCCATTGTGTACATAAGCTACATTTTATTCATCCTTTCAGCACATCCATTAGTAGGTCATTTGGTTGATGGAATTTATTCTTTGGATTTTAAAGAAGTGATTAATATATATTCCATACATTATAAAACACCTCAGGCAGGATGTGATTATAAATATAAATATTTTGAATATAAATATGAATATATTTTAATATAAATATAAATATGAATATAAGTATTTTCCCACTAGATAATATAATTATTCATATTAACTGAGAAAAATAATGCTCATAAATAACACTGAGAATCAGATCAGATTTTGGTGCAAAATGGGTGAGAATACATGGGGTTTTTTGAAATTGTAGATAATGTACTAGAGTTCTATAACAGGAATATAGGAAGGACAGTAGTCCAGAGGCTACAGCAATTAGCATCAGCTGTAAAGAGATAAAGGCCAACAGTAGTAGATCTTACTGTTGAGAAGGGAGGAGTCACTTGATCACACTGGGCTAGGTGTGGTAGGGTTAGATCATATAGGTCCAGACTGAAAGCTCAAACTTCTAGACCTTATCGAATCCAAGCTTGGGACAACACAATGAAACCAGGACTAAAAAACCTTAATTTGGTGGTTGTGGCTGCTGCTGCTTGTGCTAATGGCTAGGTTCCTAGAGCCCAGGTGAATCTAGAATTTTATTAATAGTAGGGGGCAGAGAAGTGGAAATGAGAGAAGGCAAAAAACACCAGTGGAAATAAATGAAGTATGCAGAAGCTTCAGACATGTGTAAAAAAAATGCAACCTGTGTGCATTATTAAATAAAGATTTGTGAGACAAAAGAGTGTGTTTGTCTGTGAAAAGGATAGCAGTATACATAACAGAGGAGATTACTACTAAAGATTGAGGGCAGGAGTGAGAAGGGTCAAATTCCATTCAGGAAAACACCAGATTTTTCCAACCGCACAATGGAAGGAGAAAGGAATGCCAGCTCAACAGGAGAAGGGAGTGTATTATAGAGGCTCGCTACTGGGGAAATGATTGTTCTGAAAGAGAGGACAAAGACCTAAGAGCCCTAGGTTGTGAGAGAACAGTTCATATTTAAGAAACTGACACAACCGTGAGATGCAGGGAGAAGTGAAAGCTGTGGGACTGCCAGGCACTGAAACAGAGGCGTAAGACTTTATTGGGCTCTGCAGAAGATCCTGATTGAAAAATGAGGTATGATTACAGGTGAAAGATCCAGAAGAGGCAAAAGCTGCTGATGGCCTGAAAATGACAAGATGCAAGGAGCGGGGGTTTTAAATGTTATCACGTGGAGGACGCCACTGCTCATGTGAACACGGAGAGCAGCTGCAGGTTGAGACACACTGACTTCGCTGTTCCTGGAGATGAAGCGTCTCATGTTAAAGGAGAGGCATGCACTTGGAAGGAATCCTGTTTCCTTAACAGACCCGGAAAGGGTAACACATCAGAGAAAAGGAGCACCATCTGTGCATTAAAGAAAAAGGCATAATTATTTGTTTTAGACTATAACCTGGTTTTTAAAAGAATGTATCTGTGTATAAGCTGCCTGGGAGAGTGGAAGGAAAGATCACACTGAATAGCTTCAAAAATTGCAAAAATCTAGCACTTGTCCTCCAAAGCGGCTCCGTATTTTGCTGTAACATCACTTTGACCTCAAACAATTTGAGAAAACAAAACAATACACGATGAAACACAGAAGTACTCAGAAAGACCTGTGCACATTTTCACAAATAAGTCTAGGTGCCTTACCATGTTTGCAGAAAAATGAGATGCCAACCTACATGCCTGGTAAATGGTACATGAAGGAAACGACATGGGGAAATATCCACCTGATAACAATTTGTGGGTGGAGAATTCTGTAACAAATATTATGGTCCCATTAAGTATAAGCTTTAGGCAATACAGATTTCTTTTCTGTAAAATAAAATCCAAGTCAACTTTAGACTTCCTACTCTCTGTAAAAAATGGATGGAAAGGATCTATTTTTATTTCTATACTTCCTTATCCAAAATGTAAACATGTTCGTGACATTCATCCATATTTTAACTTAGCAATATTTAGGCTTCTACATTCAATTGACAAGGGCCCAGAATAAAATCGACTGTGTACGCCTGTGTGCTCCTGCCTGAGCACCCTTGTAGCTAGAGTAAGGAAATCACAGAGAGGGGCACTGCAACGAGGCCATTAGAAGGAAGAAAGAGGATCATGGCAAGAAGTAGCTGCTGCACATACCGGGGAGAAATATATGTTTAGAAGATTTTAAAAATCTACATGCAGAACTCATGGAGAAAAGTCATAAAATGTGGCCAGTGTCTAGAAGGAAAAGGAGGTGTAATAAAGTCCTCAATTTGTTTATTTTAAAATATCATTTTAGTTGAATATGTATTTAGTTCAAAGCAAGGGAAAGGTGCAGGGTATTTAGAAGATTAACGTCAGTGAAACGCATGAGTATTTCCTTA
>RJWT010024085.1:0-16587 GCA_004365215.1 Cuniculus paca | reverse complement strand
CTCCCCTTGAGCACACAAATTTTCTTTTTCAATGGAGCACCGTCTCACTTACATATGTAATTTGAATGCAGTTTCATGACAAAGTAGGAGGCAAGGGTAAAGACTTCCGAATGTGAAGTAGAAAATCAGCAACAATAACTCAGGAGACTACTGTGGCTGCAGCTCTGGGACGAGTACTCTGGGGAGCACAAAGATGCTCCAGACACAACCTTGGGTATCACAGGCTAGCAGAGGAGGTAGGTTCATGAAGAAAGAATGAGAAAACAAGGCCATGATCCTTGGTCATGCATGCGGTCAAGGATTCTGATTCTACCAGGGCATTCAGGATAGTGCTTGGGAAGGAATTTTTCAGCTGAGGCTCCAAAGGATGATTTCAAATTTACCAGCTGAGCAAGCTCCTCAGAAAGAACACAGAGTGCTCCAGGCAGAAAGATCCAGCCCATGTGAAGCCCTGGGGAGGTGATGGTTTGCCAGCTTCAGCAGATGCTCATTTGGTGGAAGGTGTGAGCACAGGACTTTTAGGGAAAAAGAAAGGAACCATGAACTCCAAAAGGGCAGCAAAGTAATTGTGACATTCACTACTCCATCCTTGGGACTCAGCCTCTCATGTAACAGGTTAAAATAAATACTGATTGAATAAGTAATTAAAGAATTAACATGAGAGGAAAATACCTGCCACACAAAAAATGCTGCAGATTATAAGACCTTAACTTATCTGCCTGTCAGGTGCTTCTGTTAAACTTCTATCTTGGGGACAAAGGCCGGGTCTTGCTCCCAGCAGAGCTAAGTGCCCATCCGGCACAGACGTGGCAGTTCAGATCCTGGCATCTCTCTTTCTACATCTGCCTGTGCAAAGCTACTCCTGGCAGGCCAGGAAGTTTTAGGGAGACCTGTGCAGAACAGAGTGATGCCATTCAGAGAAGACAAGCAGGTGACAAAGTTCTTGTTCCAACTGCAGTTCCCTCAGAGAGGATCACGCATGTTTCCTGGTATCAGGCCACATGGTGCATTTTGAACTGGGTCAGTCCAGGGGTTTCGGTAGCTGTGCTGTAAGCAGAGATTCTTGATAGATCCACTCCCTGCCAAATTCCTCTGCTCCTCAAATAAGGCAGAGACTCAACCCAGTGAAGAGTCACCATTTCTGCTGAAAGCCTAACTATGCAACTTCAGTCTGGGAAGTAGGCTATATTTTATTTATTTTTCTCAGGGCTTCAGTTAATACTCTGGTCTGCATGGAATAGAGAGAAGTTTTCACTTAGGGAAAACGAGAGTGAAGGAAACTCTGCATGTCCTTGAGGATACAGCACCCCCCAACCCAGAGACTGTCTGATTGAAAAGAGGAAGAGACAAGGTGGTGGGTGAGACACAGATACCTCACCTCCAAGCAGGGGCAGCTAACAGTGCCCCAACATGTTTACCCCTGCCCTAGAAAAGGAAGACTCATAGTGCCTGGGTTCCAATCCTCAATATGACTCAACCTGTGATGCTAAACAGTCTCTGCTTTGGGTCTCAGTTTTCCACTCTGTGCAAGGCTTGTATCAAAGTTGATAACCCCAAAGTTTGTTTTAGCTTTAGAAGTGGGGCATAGCCAGTCATGGTGGTACACTTAGGAGGCTGAGCCAGGAGAATTGCTAAGAGCTCTAGGCCAGCCTGGACTGCATAGTGAGTTCAAGACCAACCTGAACTACATGGCAAGACCCTGTCTCAAAATAAATAAATAAATAAATAAATAAATAAATAAATAAATAATTCAAAAGGCCAGGGATTTACCTCAGCGGCATAAGCACCTGCCTGGCAAGCTCAAGGTCATGAGTTCAATCTCCAGTACCAAAAAAAATAAAAATAAAAAAGAACTGGGGCAGTCACAGAGGCTCAGATAATAATTTGCTGCAGGAAAGCTCGCATTCTGCCTTTTACCTCTATTGGGAGTGTCCCTAGCACTGAATATACCTGCTATGGAGGGCTTGCTGAAAGGCTGCCCTAAAGTGAGAAGCGTAATGGTAACAGTGTTGGGCTCAAATTTTGAAACCTGGCATCTGCTAGGGGAGGGACCCAAGGTGGTGCTCTGGAGGGGTCCTGCACCCCAGAACCTGCATCAGTTGCATCTCTGACTTGGCTCACTAGATGAGCTGTGGGGAGCTGCTCCATGGAAACCATTGTGGGTGGGTGGGGGGTCCCTATGAGTCACTGGGGAAGCAAGTTGACCTTGGGACCATGCCTTAAGAATTTGGTGTGTCAACCCTAACCTCTGGTGCACTTGTGACTATTCAACATCTGCACTTCTTGAAATACATCTTGATTAAAAAGTAGAACATCTTGATCAGGAAGGCTTGGAGCTAGGGAACAGTGGACAATATGCCTTTCCTTGGTGTCAACCTAGGGTCAAGGTGGGAGCCAAAGGCAGGCAAAGCCGAGCAGGCTCTGAGGATGGATGGGTAGGTGGGACAAACTGACATGAAGCCTGAGCCCCTGGCTCACTCTACCTGTCTTCCTCACTCACTCTACTTCAGACACAAGGTGCCATGGAGCTGCCCCTGGTGGAACAGTCTGTGGGCCCTGCCCCGGGACAAGCCTCCAGCCTGGGAGCTCCGCACAGAGCTTCAGTTCTCTCTTGTAGTGGAAACTTCCACCCTCCTTGCCTCTGCTCTTTCCCCCTCACTCTTTTGATTGGACATGTGTAATTTATGGGCTGTGATATACTGCACTTCAGAATTGATTTTGTGCTCAACTAGTGTAAAACATTTTTGGTGGACTAATGCCTCTGGGTGAGATATTTTTTTGTTATTGATGAGGGAGGGGGCCTTTTTCCCCATGTTGCGGTGCCTCCCGGCCAGGGTCACTCCTTTAACCAAAGGCAAAGCAGACTTTTGAACTAAAGAAAATATTAATTTAAGACAATGTTTCAACATGAAATTACAAGAGCTTTCAGAAACCCTTGTTAGTTTGATTCAGGGCTGAGTGACACATCAGGTCTCAAGGGCAGAAATTGGCCACCTTACAAAAAGTTTGCTGCCCATAAACTCACAGGAAGAATTCTGCAAGAGTGCCAGAGGTTCTGTTCCCCACACAATCATTTCTGGTGATTTGCCTGGAAGTCTCTTGGAGAAAGAAAAACAGAAGTGCTGCTAGTCTCATCTTTACTCTCATCTGGGCAGCTACCGGGCCCATAATTCCAGGAGCAAGAACTCACCACATGGTCTCTGGACTATGAATGTACTTGGGGGTGACTAGGAATAAATGCACACTGAGACTTTATGGAAAGTAGGAACCCAGTGGTACCTGACACATGACACCCAACAATAGCTCCAAGCTGTCCCGTGCTTCGTGCCTTAGAAGACCTATGGTCAGGATGATATTGTCTTATTTTTCAGATTGAAAAACTGAGGCAGAGACTAAGCAAAAGGTCCCAGGTTGTTCAGATAGGAAGGGGCCTAAAAGAGATGAGAACCCAGAAATTTATGAGCCCAAAGTATACATTGTCCTGTTGCACTGGGCTGCCCAAGGCAGGGCTTGGCTCTGATGTCAAGGTGGCCCCTTCCTTCCTTCTCAGCCAGGTTCCATGATGAGACTCAGCAAAGAGTTCCCATGTGCTTTGGCCCCTCTGGCTGGTGCTGGGTAGATTTTGTCACAGGGGATACAAGTCGAAAGAGGACTGGCAGCTTCCAGAGGCTGTGGCTTTCTAGGGAGTGGGACAGAGACCACATACTTATTAGGTACAGGAATTCTGATACTTATTTTAAGGATCCACAAAAAAATTTTTTTTCTTAAAATCGAAAAATGAATGAATACAAGAAAAACTCATGTCTAATAAGGAATCCAGCCACGATTATAATCATCTTTAGACCCATGACATCATTATACAAAAATTTTCATATTTCTCTATGGAGGAAAGATTGGTGGAGGCAAAATTACAGGGATCGCCAAAAGCAAGAATGAGGCAGGGAGGTCAGGGAGGTAGAGTCTCCAGGTACTTCCAGAATGCCCTGGCTCCATACCTCCTGGCCTTTGCCTGACTGAGCCACATCAGGGAAAGAGGTGACCTTGACCAGAGGAGCTGAGACTGCACCTCCAGAGGGGCCCACCCCCAACAGAAGGGATGGGATGGCACCTCATCTTCTTAACCAATGACAAATAATAGCATCTTATAAATCACCTAGCCCAATCCCTCATTTTACAGCTGGGGAAACCAAGGCCCCATGGGGAAGGTAGCTGAGCCAAGCACTCATTTCTAGAGTGCTTTTTCCTTTCATATCCCCGCCTGCAGATTAGCTTCCATTTCACGTGTATCCTTTAGCAACTGCCGCCGAGGCTCATCAGGAAGGTTCCCTGGCAAACAGAATAAAACAAAGTGAGTCACTGCCTTTTATTCACTGCCTGTAACCTTCCCCTGCCAGGAGGAGCTCAGAGCCCAGGGCCCTTGAGGTAGTGTGGGGAACACAGGCTCCAATGACATAATCAGAGCCAACGCACTTTCTCCACAGGTGCCATTTATTTTCAAGCATCCGTTCGATCCCTGCTGAGGGATGAAAACCATAGTGTCAACTGCCTTCTACTCAGCTCCTTTGGAGGCCCGTTTGGTATTAACATCAAAGTGTTCTGCATATTTATCATTCCTCCCTCAGCATTAAGCGAAGACATCTGACAGGCACACAAAAGCTCCATAGTTTCCACTTGGACTCTAAAAAGGCATCAGCAAGTTCAAACCCAAGTTGCAAATTTTCTCGAATAGATATATTTTCTTTACTGGGAAACTGGGGAGGATTATCACTTAGCATCCTCTCCAGAATCAATTTGTGTCCACTTACCAGTTGCTTCTGGTATAAAATAAAGGAGCTTACAGTTCATCATGCAGGATTTAATAAATGACACCCAGCCAGCTCTGATGAGAACATTTCTGAGGTGGAGGGGGGAATAATAGACAATACCGTGTCTTTGGTCTTTTTCTTTCTTTTTTTTTTTTCAAGAGCAATCATGTCTACTCTTTGAAATATAATGGGAAGATGTTAAAATATAGATTCAAGTATGATCTGACAAAGGAAAATATTCAACTCTGGTCATGCTCAAAATACTTGAGCTTGCTTTGAAAAGTTTAGAAAAAGACAGCAATCTCAAGCTTTGGGAAAAGAAATAAGAGTGCATTTGTTCCTAAAAGGAATCAGCTGCTGTCATGAGTGATCCTTCTCTTAGTTCCTGTTAAAATTTCGTCTTGATTATCAGTATTTGCATACGTGTACTGGCCTTGCCTCAGTGAAAGTCAGACAAAGCTGTGTCGCTTTGGAATTTTTTTGTTCGTTTGTTTGCTTTCTGTTTGCTGGTGAACTCCAGCAGGTGGAACTTAGCAGGTGAGAACCCTAACAAGACGCTTTCGAACTCTTACATCTGAGCCCATGTCCTCTGATATTGTGGCTTCTATTCTTTGATCATAGTAGGGCATGTGGTTTCCAGGTGATAGATAAGAATTGTGAGATTTGCATTAAGACTCTTGGGTTCCCTAAAGAAGCTGAGTTGGGTATCAGCCATAGGGTATGACCACAGCAGCTCCTCCAGGAGTGCTACTGATGGCTCAGTGTAGTGTTTTCTCATTTACAGAGGAAGAAACAAGGGCCCATGGCAGGGAAAGAACCACACGTCTCACCCCCAAGGACAGCAGACTCTGTATTCAACCCTGTTCCACCTCAGGCCATTAAAGTCCACCCAGTCCAGGTGGGCACTCAGGCAAGCAGCTCTCTGGGCTGAGATGCTATTCTGCATTTTAGAAATGGAGAAACAACAGGCCCTAGTGAAGTGATTTAAATCACAAGATAAGTTGTTTGAGGAATAGGACTACATGCAGTTTGTGTCCTTGTCAGTAATTAGGTCATTAGGCCGTGTGCCCAAGGAAGCCCTAACTCTGTTCCTGGCCGTACATATAGGATAGCAAGACTAGCTGCATTCAGAGATCAGAGCAACAAAGTGACCCAAGCCAGTCATCATTCATTCATTCATTCTTGCAGTAAGTGTTAACTGAGTACTTGATGAGCACCCAGTACTAGGCACAGCCCTAAGGTATAAAGAAGGAGAAGACATGGACTCTACCTTTGAAGACCTCATAAATTACCAGGGAAGTTGGACACATAACAGAGAGAAAGGTATATGCATGAACCAGAGGCAGGCATGTTCTTCTGGAGTGAACCAGAGAAAAGCATTTGAAACTCCCTAGGTCTTCAGAGAAGTCTGAACAGATGGGAGCTAGACTGAAGAGTAAGAAGTAAGCAGGAGAAAGAGGAAAGGCATTCTGGAAATGGTAGGTACAAAGGCCCAGCGGCAAGGATAAACTCAGCTAGGGATGAAAGTTATGTTGGAGGCACAGACTCTACAATAGTCAAGAAAGCCCAGGCACAGTGCATTGACAGAGAAAGCCCCAAATCCTCAGGCACTGCAGAGTGGCCTTTTACTTCTTAGTCCTGGGCAGACCATGTGGATCTGGCAGCCTCTTCTATCTGAAACAGATTATGGCCTCTGAGGTTTCTATAGTGGGTCATCACTGAAGTAACACACCAGCTCTTTGCTACTTCAGCTGAAAGTGTCACATCACTCTTGCAGCCCATTGGCCAGTAGAAGCCATATGATTCCATTCTAACTGCAAAGCATGCTGGGAAATGTAGAGATCAGCAGATATTTTTAATCATCTCTGCGTTTTGTTTTGTTTTTAACCAGAATGCATTTGTATGGCTTAATAAACCCTTGTTTGTAAGAAAGGATTTAAGGAGAAAGTGGCAATTGAGACTGTCAGATTTTCTTGGGAGAAATCAGTCCCCAGAGAAGGAATATGACTTGCCCAAAGTCAACTAGAAAGTGAGCCTCCTGATCACCAGGTTATCACTCTTTCTATTGATTGACTCAGGGCGAGGTTTTAAAGCCAAAAGATCAAGTCCTTTGATCAAGTGTCACTTGTTCCTGCAGACAGCAAAGCAAGTGAGACCATCTGCTGTGGAGAACAAACCCACAGTAGATGGACCACAGACTTGTTTAACAATCACCCCAGCATATACAGATCTCACCTTCTCCCCTGGAACAGCCCAGTCCCTGGAGCTAAACTGCTGAGGCTCAAATTCCAGCTCTGCCATGAATGAGTCAGGTAATCTCAAATAAGTTGCCCTCCTTCTGTGTGCCTCACCCCCTCATCTGTAAAATGGAGATGATTTTAACACCTGTCTCCAGAGAAATTTGTTTTTAGCAATGGTTGATAAGTGCTTAACTTCCACTGTGTTTAAACTGCTTTGAAAAATACCTTCTATGCATTATTGTTTTTAATCTTGACATTAAACCTAAGATAGTTTACTAGCCTGTTTTATAGATAAAGTGAGGTATATTAGGCAAATGGCAGCTGGTTTTGAAATTTGAGTTTACTTAATGTAAAGCTAGTATTCTTCTTCTGGAGCTACATGATCTGAGGGCTGTGGCCTGAGAGATGAGGCTTCCTGGGGGTCTTGCACCTGAGCCTGGGATAGCCTAGGATCTCCAAGTCTTGAATTCCAGACTTGCTATGACTCTGAGGCCAAGTACTCTTTTCTATGAGAAATAAATTCGATCTTTTTTCCTATGTCCACCCAGGGCACCTGGGTGTTGGCCCCGCAAAAGGTTTTAGTAGTTCACTTCCTTACAAGGCACACAAAAGACATGATTCTGTAGCCTAAAATGAGGGTCTTACAGGGCAAAAACCCCTGGTGACTGTCCTGATTTTGTCCCCTGGTCTACCTACTTTCCTGGGCTTCATTCTGCCTCTTTAAAATTTGCAATTACCAATAATTCCCTTTGTTGCACCCAAACGCAAACCACCATATTCAATTATTAAATATAAGTGTTTCTGAAATATTTTATCTTGACATGTATCTCCGGAGTCAAATGACCCCGGGCAGTGTTCATAATTAATTTCATCAAAAGGAAAAAAAAAGTGCTGGCAAGGGACTCCCTAAATGACCTGTCCTGGAGAAATACAGCTGACACTTGGCTCGCTTCTCTTTCCCTCTCCTCCCCCCTTCCCCAGGACTCTAGGCACGGAGCTGGCAGAACACCTCTGTCCACAGGATCCCAGAATTTCAGGCCCATGAGGACCTGTGTGATCATTTTGGTCAACTATTCCTTTTTCTGGCCAAAGAACCAGGTTCCAGGAGGAGTTGTGACCTGTCCGAGGTGGCAGAGACAGAGGGCCCGAGAGCAGTGGAAGTAGACATGAACCAGCCCCAGTTCCTATGACTCTCACTCCTGGTCCCTGCAAGGACCTGAAGTGGCTGATTTTGCTTCCTCTCACTTTGAGCCCTCCAGTTCCAGATGGGTTCATTTAAAGGAGAAGGGGAAGCAAACCTGCTTCTTACCATTAAAAAATGCCCTGAAACAAAGGACTTTTTTGTACCCCTCCCCCACATGCTCAGAGAGAAAAAGAGATTAAGTTTGAGGAGTCACTTCCAATCAGAAAGCTACCATTTAATTACAATGCGCAGGAAATTACAGAGTGAATGGGCAGACGGGTGATAAGGGACTGCCCTGAAGGATGACAGGCTTGAAATCCAACCACTTCATCACAGAGCTACTTATCACAAGAGGCTGTCTGGAAGGCTGACAATCTGATTGTACTGTCAACTCAATTCATAATTAATATATTTATCAAATTAATTACTGAAAATATCTCCCTGGCGCTTGCCACAAAACAGTGGCTAGCTTCATGGCGGGCTGGCTTCGTTTTCTGCTAATAACTGTGCTGTCAGTTTAATGAGGGGAGGGAGCGGCCCCTGTTTTGCCTGCCTGACAGACAAATTGCCCTCTTACAGGGAATGATACCTAGAATTTAAGAGAAGAAAAGAAATATGGCATTGTTTGGTGACAGCAGCAATCGCAGGCTTGTCTCGGAAACTTTGCATCAATTCTAACACACAAGAAAGGGCGGGTGGGGGTGCTTTTGGCAGCTGAATAAATACTTTATGAATTCCTGACTGATCCCTTCATCAGAGGCTCCAAGGTGGAGTGAGTGGCTTCTCTGAGTCCGGGCTGGAATCTGCCAGCTGAGGTTTAGATTTAGGGACTGAAGAAGGAGAAGATTCCCACTGATGATTTTTTTTGTGAGGGAGAAAGAGCCAAATGCCAAGGGTTCCCCATGTGCAGTGAGCTCCTTTTGATCAGCCCCCAGACTGTTTGATCTCCAGGTGGAACGGTCATTTTCTCCCTTCCTACAGGGAATATTCAGGCCACTGGAGGGCTTCTGAGTTAAGATCCCACGGGTTTCTGAGGACCATCTGGTGAACCCCGAATTCCCTGCCGCCATCTTTGCTGTCTACTTGGTATTAGGCAGCTCTGAGCATCTGGGTCTGAATTAACCACTGGGCAAAGCTGGCTGTGAAGACCCTGCTGCCTTCGTAGAAGCTCACCTGCCCAGATGAGGAGAGACACATGGGCTCAGATGATGTGAGGGCAGGGACATGTGGGAAGCCCAGATCTTGGCCAATGGAGCAACAACCCAGGGGCATCTCCATCTATCCCTGCAAAACTGAGACCAAGGACAGAGACTCTCTGAAGAAGCACTATAGAGACTCTTGGTGAATAATACTCTGGCCTCACCAGCAGGCTTCCTGGAAGACGCAGCATTTCAGAAGCAAGTGAGTGGTTGGAGGGAAATACTTGGAGAAACATGACCCCCAAATGTGTTTCCAACTGTTCATCTCTAATCTGCCTGTGCTCTGTAGGCGCTGGGGCTGGGAGACGTTCAGACAGAAGCCTCAGTGTGAGGTGGCCAGCCTCTTCCTTCCGCGCCTCCAGATGATGGTACTGAGGCTTAGGAAAAGGCTCACTTGCTGGGAAGCCTCTTAGGCCCATTTTCATTCCAGTCTTTCTGCAAGTACCTCTGCAAAGATCAAGTCTTTATGTGGGTTCAAGGTCTTCTGGACACAATAAATTCGTAACCTTGAGCTATTCTTGATCTCTGATGATCTTGATCATTCACCTCTCAGCTTCTTTACTGGTCCCATGTCCTGCCTTCCCCCTCTGCTTCCCAGCTCTCCACCTCTGCCATACACCCCCAATCTCTTCTTCCCTCGGGGCCCCCTGCTCTTTGCCACAGGAGGGAAGATCTGTTTCCCTCAATGGGCAGAGAAAATAATCACTTGCTTTAATCAGATGCCAGGGTGAGGGCCTCGGAATCCCGAGTTTGGGGAACTTCCCCGTCCCGGCATCTCTGGCCAATTTTCCAGGAGATTCCTGAAGGTCCAGCTCCTTCCTCAGCAGCCTCTCAGGGCTCTCAGCTCTCCCAAAAGGTATTTCCAGCAGAACTGTGTGGTCCCATGCTCGCATCCAGCCTGTTAGAATCCCCTCCATGGGGATCTTCCTTACCTACAGGTAGGAAGGACAAAAAGTCTTTGGGGACTCAAATTGCCTTGGTCAAATAGATCTCCATTCTGTCTGAGGCCCCAGTGAAAAACTAACCTGAAATAAATAACAAAAGGAAAGAGCTCTGCCTGTTGGTCCAGATCACCTTGGGCAGGACTCATATCCTTCCTTAATCTGCAGCAGGTGACTAACTGGTGGCCCTGACCTGCACATCAGACCAGTCTGAACCAGCTTTCTCTGCTGGTCAATCTGGTGCCTCTGTGGAAATTGAGGCAGATTTATTGCATCTTCATCATTAACAAGTTAGGGACAGGGACAAGTAAACAAATGATAATGGTATGAATTAAACTATTGTGCTATAATGCTTCAATTAACTTATGTTAATACTTTTAAAAATCATTTCATGTATATGTACATTTGATCTGTTTAAAGTGTTTCGAGGATTCGGAAGATGCTACACTCAACTTGATTTCATTGTCTCTAATCAAGGTACAAATGTGTGCAGTCTTCATTTCCACAGTGTCATTCATTTGACTTATAACTCACATGAGCTGACAGGATAATTTAAGTAGTTTGCAGCACTGGGCGGAAACACAGGCTGGGTGGGGGAAGGCCCTGGCCCTGTTGTGTCACACCAGTGAGCATGGGAACATTCAGTCTGCAGGGTTGGCAGGGGACGTCCAGTGCCATGTCCCTAAAAGGCCTTTAGTAGCAAAAGATATAGATAATTTATACATTGTTTAACTAGCTTTAAAACAGCCAGTTTTTTCTTGTACAGTGACTGACTTTCCATAAAACAGAGACAAGGTTTGCCCATTTGGCTTCGTTTTAGAGGGGCTGGAGCTGTAAAGTTAATGCAGTGAGAAATCTATGGTGCTCTGGCATTAAACCCAACATGGGGCATAAAGAATTGGGCCTGCTCTAAGCTGTGACAGCAGGCAGGGAGATTAAGTAGTATTTGCAGATCAAACCCATCTAGATGACTGGGAAAGTCCTGGCAGCCCAGCAGGAAAGCTCGGGGGAGGTGGCCTGGGGTGGGAACCAGAAGGCTGCGGTCTGCTTCACTGAGGGGTTTGTGCCTTAAGTACCAGTGTGACAGGTACCCTTCTTGTTTTTGGCATTACCAAAGACAGAATCCAGAGCCTTGCACATACTAGGTAAGCAGTCTACCACTGAGCTACAACGCCAGCCCTTTTTAAAATTTTATTTTATTTTAAAACAGGGTCTCACTAAGTTGCCCAGACTAGCCCCAAACTCTTGATTCTCCTGCCTCGGCCTCTAGAGTATCTGAGATTACAGGGATGGACCATTATTCCCTTGTGGTGGGGCTCTGAAAAGCCAGCCAAAGTCATCAACTATTCCTCAACCGCAAAAGACAGGAGGACTGAGAGAGAAAAGAAAGAGAGAGAGAGAGAAGAAAAGAAAAGAAAAGAAAAGAAAAGAAAAGAAAAGAAAAAGAAAAGGAGAAAAATAAGTGTGATGCTGTGACAAAGACTCCTGCATGGAAGGAAAAAAGGAAAGTCAACTATCCTCTGGGCAAATGTCATTTTGGATATAAGAGATGGGAGGAAGAGAAGGAGAAGAGATAACCTGATCAAGCCAACTCAGGCTAGTGGTCAAGGGCTATTATCTGAAGCAAAATGGTTGACAATTTTCATTTATGGAAGAAAACAATGAAGTTTCTTGAGTCAGCAGATAGGAGAATAAAGGCCTGCATGCAGGTCCCTGCACTTGCCCATGAATATAAACATTCAGTGGGAGTGGAGGACAGAGATGTACGTCTCAGTCAAGGGGCAAACCTCAGGGACAGGGCACAAGGCATCAATTCACAAGTACCTGTACTGTCAGCTCCTAGACTTCAAGAAGCAGGTATTCTGCTTAAAGGATGGAGTGGAATAGAACTTCTTTTGTGGTCAGGTTCAAGGACATGGCCTTACTGATTCAGTCTTTCCTTCACTCAGTGCCAGCCTTGTGCCAGGCCAAGCAAGCTTGGGGTACAGTTGCAGACAAAATGACTCTCCCAGCTTTTTCCCAGGGCACAGCCTCCAGCTGTAGGCACTTAGCAATCATGTAGGAAACTTAAAGTACAGATTGCTAGGCTCCATCCCCAGAAAGCCTGGTGTGGGTGGTTTGTGTGGGGCCAAGAAATCTGCATTTCAAAACATAACCCAGGTAAATAGAATGCAGGCCAAGGTGACCTTAGATGACAAGGTTTTGAGAAACACTGACCCTGGTGGGAGGTGGGGTATGAAAGGGCGGCAACTTGTGGAAAAGATGCTGGGAATTTCTCCAAGATGCTGGGGTCCTAGAATTAAATGCTACTGTGTGTCTGGGTTGGAATACAGGGCCTGTGCTCTCTACATTGTCTTCAGCATCCTCATCATCAAATCCTGTGAACTGGAAAATGAGATTGTGCAGTCGAAAGTCAGCACCAGGTAAATCACATCTTGTGTTTCCTCTAAAATTCAGGAAGCTGGAGCCATCTCTTAGGGCATAGGAGGGGCACAGGCCACAGCCACCCTTAGCTGGTGGGGAGAGAATTTGACAATAGGCACAAAATGGCTGCCCAGGACGGAAGGAGGAGGGAAGAGGAAGCCTGGGAGGGCCCTCTTCCAACCAACTGGTCAGGCTGACTCAGGGCTCCAAAGCTTGCAGGATCTAGGTGCTAAGGGGGATGTGGCAGGATTGGGAAGATCTAAACTGGGGTCCCCATACTCATGGATTAAATCACTTCCTCAGCTACACAGCATCTATCACCAAGTGACAGCACAAAACATAGAGAATAATATGACAGAACAATAAAAGAAAGTCACAGGTCAATGTGATGAATTATTACCAGGGTTTTGCTGGCCTAGAACGTACTGTACTGAAAAAGCCTGGAAAGCTAACTGTACTGGGGGGCAATGAAAAAGTACTGACTCAAATAGTTGAGAGCAAGGAACCTCCAGACAGAGGCTAACGAGGGCAAAACTTGTAGGCAGCAACACCCTGAAAGTGCTGTGTGATCTTGGATAAGTCGCTTCCCTTCACCCAGCTTCTGTTTCCTCATCTGTAAAATAAAAGGGCTCTGCAAGATGTCTTCCAGGGGGGGTGGCATCCCTGAAGGCCTAAATATTCAAAATTTACCTCAACTTCACTAGCCCTAAAAATTTGTCATTAAGGCCATAACAATTATGAAAGTAGAGAATAATAAATAATTTTAGAAGGTGTTAAACATTCTAAAGATAAGATTAAAGTTAAAAGCTGGCATCTATCAAGAAACTTAAACACAAGCTGAGGGAAACTCTAGATGTACAGATCCCCTGGCCGCAGGGGGATACTGAAGAATCATGCTCTAGCCACGGCCTCTTTTGGACAATAGGATTTTGTGTAGTGATTTGACCAATTTGCTCTGGAGAGAAGGGCCCAGGGCAGGCTGAGACAACTCCTCCATTGATGCTTCTCAGATTTCCTCATGGACAATGACCTCAGGAGAATAAAACTCAGCAATGGAAATCACAAGGGAGTTCAAGAATGGGGGCGACACCAGCCATAATTACCAGCTCTTCGCTGTCCTGGTGAATTAATTAATAGATGTGTCATTTCCCAGGATCTCTGCTGCCGCCTGCTGTCTTAAACAGCAGTGGAGCCCAACTAGAGAAGGAAGTGGACACCCAGCTTCTCCATCCTCAGAGTCTAGGAAAAAGTGCCTGCTACGTTTCCCTGTCTTGCAATAGGGTGGCCTAAGCCCTGGGAATGTGGGAAAACAGATGTGCCATTTCCTTGGATGTAAACAAGGACTCAAAGGGGTGCAGGAAGGATTTTGGAAGCCAGATAGATCTGGACCTGGTCATGTTCAAGGAGTTATATGGACAACCTGCTCATCCTTTCTCAACCTGAGTCTCCTCATCTGTGCAACAGGTACAATGATATCAACTTCTCAGAAGTATGAAAAAGATCACCACAAAATTAAGTGGTAGTGGTGAATAGTGCCAGGTAGGTAGCAGCGCCCAGAAAGAGGAGCATAGTAGATTCTAGATCTGGTCTTGCACACACTTCCAGGATATCACCTCTTCCAAATGTAACATGCAGTCTATTTCACTTCTCTTCATTCTGGATGGGGTCTTCATGATCACCTTAAAGAAGAGAATGTGCAGAAGGAATCTAGACTTGTGAGGCAAGATCGCAAGAGGTGATTCTGGTTCTCCTGGGATGTGCACCTTTGGATCTTGGAACTGCATTAAGAAAATGGTGGCCCAGAAGTTACGACTATGCTAGAGAGATGGTGTGGAGAAAACTGAGACAGAAAGAGAGACAGAGAGAGACAGAGACACAGGGAGAAAGAGACAGAGACAGGGAGACAGAGACAGAGAGAGAGGCAGAGAGGGAGACAGAGAGACACAGAAAGACACAGAGAGACACAAAGACAGAGATAGAGACACAAATCCAGGGAACCCTGACCACTTCATCTCCTGTTCTCAAGCCACGGTGACTTGGACAGCAGATGGATGGGCGGGTGAATTCTACATGACGGCTGTCCTCAGGTTCTGAGCGGCCTTGATTTTGCACAGTAGAGCAGCAGAGGGCTGAGCTCACCTAGAGTGTAGATTCTTGAAGTAAATCAGTGCTGCTCTTTTAAATTGGCAATGATTTGTGATGCAGCCTCAGATGGCTGGAAGAGGACCTTGGCAGGGTGGACACAGATCTGCATGAGAGGACGCAGGAAGAAACTCAGGATTGGAGCTGGAGGGGCAGAGCAGAAGCCCATTTAGCCAGAATGTGTGGAGGCCACAGAGAGTTCAATGTCCACCTCTCCCCATATAGATCTCTCCTGGGTCTGTCGGGGATGGGTCATCCTTAGAAATACCTAGGGCAGTTATCTTGGCAACTGGACACAGAAAGTACCGAAAAGGCTGGTTGAAGGATGGAAGAAGTTCTAAGGCCTATCCTATGGCTGCCCAAGAAAGAGGAGAGAGGAAGCCAAGTGCAAGATGTTCCTCTGTCTTGCTCAAGAGCTATGCACAAGGAAAATTCAACAGCCGTAACTGTGGATGGCTCTATCCCAAAGCCTTAGCCAGAGATCAGCAAGTGATAGCCAATGAGCTAAATTCAGTTCACTGCCTGAGTCTGGAAATAAAGTTTTATTGGAACAACATCTGTTTACACACTGGTTATAGCTGTTTCTTGCACTACAGTGGAACAGCCGAGTAGTTGAGACAGAGACTAGTCACAAAGCTTAAGTAATTGCTGTCTGAGCCTTACAAAAAAGCTCGTCAACCCAAGGTGAATTCTTGAGATGTAGAATGCTCTACTTTGCCGCGTTCTCTCTTCAGAAAGGCTGTCTGGGCTGTGTGCACACCATCCTTTTCCCGCACTTGTCCACTGAATGCTCCTGGCTGCCTGGCAGACGCTTTTCCCTACCATGGAACAGAAAGCTGAATTCACACAGTCCTTGTCTTACAAGAGATCACCATGTGGTGCAAGGGACAGTCATGCCACCCCAGAACTGGGGCACAGAATGGTATGAACCAAAACAGGAACAATAGTAGGAGTCTGACAGCCAGAGAAGGGCAGTCAGTAGCACCTAGGAGACCATGGTGGGGACCCTGGATACTGGAGGCTGAGCGGGATGTGGTGAACAGAACACACAGGGCCAGGGTGAGGGTACTGGTGTAGAAAAAGGAGACACCTGAAGAAAGAAAGCAATGAATGCAAAGGCAGAATGGGGAATGTGGGGCTGCGGGAAACGGAGCCATTCTCGTCACTGTACGTGGACAACGTGGAGTGAGGGAGGAAATAGCAGGAACAAGAGTCAGAAGGGAAGTTATGGAGGGCAGGCAGGGCCCACAGGCAGAGATTACAGATGCATACAGATGCCTGCAGATGCCTACAGATGCCCACTGATAGCTCTGCACCACACAGGACTGAAAAGCACAACTCACTTAGATGGAGTGAGAAAAGCACCTCAACCATGGCTGTGCCACCTCACCGTGACACAGATATTTTTGCGCCCATCTGTGTTCATCATAGGCACCCTCCCTCACTGTGCTGGGCTGTCTTTGAACTGTGAGAGCCAGTCCTGTATCACATCTAGGGACGTTCAGCCTCGCATGGCCAGTGTCCTTCCTACCATTGTAAGTTTTCCCTCAAGTCAGCTTTCAGGCTGGGAGAAAAAAAAAATACAACATATAAATGAGAGCACAGCCACCTGCTATGTGTCATCTTCAGGTGACTGGTGCCCTGGGAGCCTGT
>RJWT010024084.1:0-16607 GCA_004365215.1 Cuniculus paca | reverse complement strand
TGACATATCAACAGAGTCCCTTCGAGACTTATGGATGTATCCTTCCAGCTGCCGGTGTTTACATGCAGACAGCATTCAACCCTGAGCCCCTGGGGAATAGACTTATCTAAAGAAAGTTACTTCATCCAGGGTGATGTTCTTTTTCCCAGGAAGCCTACATCGAGGACTGCAATCAGATAAAAACCTCGCTGTCCTCTCTCCAATTACGTAGCCATCTTGGCATCAGACTTCACCACGGAGTCAGCCGAGATCTTCGTTGAGATTGCAGTAGAGCCTAACTGCACAATTCAGCTCCCTTCCCTTTTCACACTTCCACACCAGCCTTTACTTCAAAACCTGCTTTCCTTAGGAAAACTTCTGGTGATACAGCACACCTAATTTTTCTTTAATCACTGGGCACTTACAGTTCAGGGTATACATGAAGGATTGCAATAAAGTCAAAAAACTCTGAACTGGTCCAAATAATATGATCCTCAATCAGCTAGAAGAGGTATCTAAAAATCTCAAAGAATACTTATGAAGTTTGTCTTGGTACATCTTCTGCTTGAAATTTAATACAGATAGGGGTTCTATATCTAATGTTCGTTGTGGTATGTGGAAAGTAGTCAATGAGATTTTAATAAATGAGGCCATAAAGTCATTAATTGTTTATGTCTTCCTTTGTAGACAGATCATTCATTAGTAATTAGGTATTATTAAGGAAATATTAATATCTGCCAATATAATAAATGTAAACTTCTAATAGATTTTTTAAATGTATGCAAGTTGTTTATGCTTATTCTAAATTTTGGAGAAGACCATAAATTTATGGTGATTGAACTATTCAAAATACAAAGATAGATCAATATAGATATGTTTATGTGTTATGTTTTCTAATATGCATGCAGAACTATATAAAACGGCTACAGTAATATTCATTTGTAAAATGTCTTAAGTTCTTGAAAACAATATGTGATACTGAAAATTTTAGTAGATGGTGAAACACTACAAAAAATTAAAAATATACATCTTGGGCCAGGGATATAGCTCAGCAGCACAGTGCCTGTCTGGGAAGTGTGAGACCTGGAGTTTGAATCCTGGTACAAAAAAAAAAAAAAAAAAAAAAAAAAAAAAAAAAAAAAAGAAAAAATTCTAAAGAAATTAAAGGCTATTTGAACTGTATATTTTTAAAATGTTACTTGTGTTCATCTCATTCTTCATACGTCTTAATATATATGAATTTATATTAAGAACATTTCAGATTCATAACTTAGAGATTAACTTATAAAGAACACTCATAATTTAAATCCTCATTGGAATATTCTCACACAAATCTATACATTTGGGTTGGGGATATAGCTCAGCGGCACAGTGCCTGCCTGGCAAGCACAAGGTCCTCAATTTGATTCCCAATACCAAAAACAAAACAAAAAAATGAAATAAAAAACAAATCTATGCATTTACTATGAGAGTTGAAAAGACAAATTTTTATTTTCTTTAGATTATTTCTTTTCTTTTGATGGAAGCGCCACCAAATTTTAGAATAATCTTAGCATTTGCTTTCTCTAGAGTACCTAAAATATTATCTTTAAGTTGTTCTAAAATACTATTAAATATAATTTTTATCCTATTTTAAGAAAGAAAAATATCACCGCCAAGTAGTCAACTATTAGCATTTTGTCTTAACTAAGTGGATTATAGACATTGAAACCAAACCTGAATATCTCTTAAAAAGGTTCCTAAGCTTAACTATCTTGGAAGCTGCTTTGACAATAATTGGATCTGCCTAATACCCATATGGATTCAAATATTGCTGAAAGGAAATGGATTGTAAATTTTGGCAACTAAACTTAACTCTACTTCCATATGTATGCCTTACCAACCACAGGAATCGGAATTTGAACTGTTGTTAAAAACCATTTTTGCTAATTAGAAGCGTCTTCATTTTTCACCTTCACAAGTAAAGTTGTGAGAGGCCCAGTGTTCGCCTTGCTTTTCTCAAACCCCCATTTGGCAGGCACTGTAAAAAGTAACTCCCAGAGAGCTGTCATATGCGTAGAGTCTCCAGGTTGGCGCAGCTACTAGCTTTGACCTCAGGGAATTTTTTCGTGTATCTTCCTGTGGTTTACCTCTGAGAGTTCTCTGAATTGAAAGAGGGCAAGAAGGATGGGTAGAAACAATAGCTCAACAAGCCAGGTTTATTTAAAGTGGTTCGCAATGCAGTTCTCTTACAGGACCAAACTGCTACAACATGGTCTCAGGTAATTACTCTTTACAAAGTAATTCAGGAAGAGCAAGGCCAATTAGCTTACCAATTAAAAGGTGTGCTAAAAGCACAACACACATTCATCAGAATTAACACCCAAGAATGTTTCTATAGACATTGCATCAGTCAAAGTCTAAGAAATACAGATCTTCATGATCATGCTCGTGATTATCATCACATACCATCCACCAGCCTAGGATCTGATCATTTCCTGTTTATATTAGAACTGCCATGGGCATACTCTCTAACCTACTTCGTTGTTAACAGGTTAGGATAACTGGACTGAACATAAAGGAAATATAAAAATCAGAAATGAACTGCCATCAACTATTGATTACATGTTTCTAGATGCCAGCCACATCTCGATATATGAGAGGTACAGGATGTTCTTTCCATGCATTGTTCTGTAGTATTTTCAGTTATTTCCAAATACGTAGCATTTTCTGTTTTCTTGTGGGTGGTGGAATCTGGCACTTGAACGGCGAGTTACAGAGCAGATTTCCCTTGGAGTTGCTGATTCACTAGGTGTGAAGTGGGCCCAGGAACCTGCTTTTCTAATGATTCTCCAGGTGAGTTCGTGTGGCTGAATGACTGACCACACTGACCCATCACTGACATGCAAAGTGCTTCACTTGCTATATATCATCTACAGTGTTCTAAGACAGAAAGTCTTTGTTTAACCTAAATTTTCCCTTCAATAAAGTTTTCACTTAAAATTTGTCCCAAATAATTTTCTTAAATCTCACTTCTGTCCAAAATAATCTATGCATTTTAATAAAAATAACTGTTCTCATTATGCTTGCTTGATTTAATAACAAATGACAAAAAGTATATGCAGTTCTACAAGCAAATCTGATTATTGTGACTAGCATGTGGTGTGCCCACTAATATTTAGTAGTTGTTTGGTTTTCTATTGCAATAAAACAAACTACCACTACTTTATCAAATTAGAACCTCACATATTTATTATCTCACAAGTTTCATGGGAAAAGTGTCTGCACAGGTTGGCTGGGTCTTCTGCTCAGGGTCTTACAAAGTTGAAGTCCGACCTCAGCCAGTTACAGCCTCATGTAAAAGGTCCTCAGGGTCCACAAGGGGACCATCTGACTGCAGTTCATTGGGCACTGGCAGTGTTTTTGGTGGCTGAGCTCAATGTTTTCCCGCTCGCTGTCAGCTGGACACATTCTGTGTTCAGCCCCTTGGCACCTGGCCATCTCTATAGGAAACGCAGCACGGATCCTCACTAAGAGAATCTCTCCCACCAGGAAAAGCTAATCCTATAAAGGTTTCTCCTAATTAGGTGATAACTATTCAGCCTAATCTCCCTTTCGACTAAATA
Organism: Cuniculus paca; assembly: GCA_004365215.1. NCBI lineage: Eukaryota > Metazoa > Chordata > Mammalia > Rodentia > Cuniculidae > Cuniculus > Cuniculus paca. The sequence goes on along the minus strand of RJWT010024084.1, from coordinate 13,023 downwards.
AAAGTCAGTTGATAGGGTCCTCAATTCCATCTGCAAAGTCTCTGCATTTTCATCACATATCATAACCTAGTTGTCAGAGTGAAATCTGTCCTCAGCATAGTCCCACTGTGCAGAAGGGAAGAGATTATAGAGGACATAGAGGGTAGGGGATCAGGATCTGGCTTTGTTATCTCAGAATTTTCCCTACTGCAATCTCTATGAACACAACTCAGTGTGATTTTCAGAACTACTAGAGAGGATTTCTTAATCTGGGAAGTTGAATAATAGAGGTAGTTAGGAAAGCTTGCATTGTAGTTCCATCTAAATAATCTTGCTCACCTTTTATGGGGCACTGATAGCTACACAGATAACTGTTACAATACATCAGGGACTTGGGGGAAATTTCTTCCATGAGATCATATTTTAATGTTAGAGATTTTGAAAAAGCTAAGGTCATCAATTAAAAGATAAAATAAAATATCAATGTCAGCAAATATAAATTGTGTAATGTGTATAAACATTAAAATAAGTATTCTGGGTTGGGTGTAGTGGAGCATGCCTATATTCCCAACATGTTCAGGAGACTTGAGGTAGGAGGGTCATGAGCTCAAGGCCAGCCTGTTCTATATCAAAAGTTCAAGTCCAGCCTAAGCTAATAATGAGACCCCATCTCACAAAAATTAAAATTAAAAAAATTTTAAAAATTTTTTAAAAAGGAGTATTTTATCTGAGTATTTCTTATCAAATTATTCATTCATTTATCTATTTACAATCATTTTTGATAGTCAAAGTTTAGGGCACTCTGAGCCAAGGCTGTAAACATTTTTATCCATTTTTATCTCCTTTGTGCTGAGATCTCAAGAGTAATCACATTAATATCCCCAGACAGACAACTGGATCAAAAGACTCATACTTCTTCAAAGGAAAACAAATGACGAAATGTCTAGTTCAGATAACAAGCCTAGAAAGTCAACAGAATCTCTGCCTCTCCATCTGTCTGTCTGTCTGTCTCTCTCTCTTTCTTCCCCCCGATGCTTCCTAATAAAGTCTCTCTGTCCAGGTCTCCCTCATCAAACCCAATCTCTATGACTTATTTATATGATATCAGTTATATGACCTCAGTTGGTTCTAGGTAAACTGGTGATGCTAACCCATGAAATAATTCTCCCAAATCGCTGAAGAAAAATTAAGCAGAGAAGCTACAGATCTCAAACCTAAAGCAAAGTGACCTGGCTTCAAATTTCAGCATTTCTAATTTAATTGACTTTACACATTTACTAAGTTTTTGAATCTGAAAACAGAGATAATTAAACCTGAAGATAATGAACAGAAAGTACTTATCAAATATTAAGTAACCTAATAAAATATATTATAATTTTAAATCAATATTTAGTTTTTATTGGAGTCTGTTTTCCACCTGAAGTTCATCTTAAAGGAAAGCTCTTCATTTAATTATATATATGATAATTTCCAAAGCTTATTTTCTTTCTTTTTTTCTTTTTTCTTTTCTTTTTTTGTACCAAGGATCAAACTCATGACCTCGCACTTGCCAGACAGGCGTTTGTGCCACTGAGCTAAAACCCCAGCCCTCAAAGTTTATTTTCAAAGTGTTTTTTCATTTCAGTAACACTATGAGAAAGGAATTATTCTAGATTGCTGAATGAATCAATAGGTACAACTTTCATCATTTTCTAGGCAAGGAAACTAAGATAAAGAGCGATTAAGTAACTCTGTGCAAGTGTACATGGCTATTAAGGCTTCCTTTTAATCCCAAGCAGAGTGGCTCCAAATCCACATCCTGCATCCCTAACACCGATTGTGAGCACCCAGAGTGTTCAAGCGCCTCGACACAGAACCAGGAAAACAGACTAAGCCTTCTCTTACTGCTTTATATCCAGGCTGTCCTTTAATTAATTTCTTTTCTTACAAATTATTTTCCGTGACTTTTTATCCAAAATACATGAAAATGCGTCAACTAGCAGGAAAAGGAAAGAACAAAAGAAAGGAAAGCAGGTAGGAAGGAAGGAAGGAAAGAGAGAAAGAGGAAAAAAGAGCAAGAAAGGGAGGAAGGAAGGAAGTTTTATCTAATAGGAGTGAATCTGGGGGGATTTTTTGGTTTGGTATTGAACCCCCCAAAAATCATGAAGAGGGCAATGTTTTGTCATTCAAGCATTAACTAGCACTGTATTGGATCATTTCAGAATCCCAAAGGGATGTAAATTCATAGTCTAATGATGGCATACCTTTTAGAGACAAGGACCCAATCTGCAACCACAACCCACTTATTAACAGCGCCACTGGTGGAGTGGTAGCATGCAAGATTCCCCAAACCCACTTATTCATTGGAAAGCACCAACATGAGGTTTAGTTTAGAAAAAACAACTCACACGCTAACATTTTTTGTCTTAAAAGAAAAACACAATAACATGACTGCCATAGTCCTTTTATATTAGAATATAGTTTCCCAAGTGTTAGTCACTGGTATAAATTTGCTATTTTTTTTTCTGGCATTATTTTTCTGTAGAACTTTTCTAATGTTTCTATCTAGATAGTGACCAGAACTGATGTTGCTAAACGAAAGGAAAAGTGCAAGCTATGACTACATTTGTTAAAGTCAAGTTGCAAATTGTTCATTTATGCTCACATGTGCCTCCTTTTGTTTTTCCAGCACTCAGTAATTGCAACTTTTATATTAGGCACAAGAAAAGTCCTAAATGCATCATTGTTAGTAAGCTCAGAGGACATACAGGAGAAAACAGTGTGCTCTTGTTGCTGTAGAGAAGGAACTGGTCATTCAGCTAGAAGAGCTCCCCTCTACGCACCTACCTCACTTTATACACCTTAACAACTTCTAGAAATTCTATTCCATCTGAAGAAGGAAAATAAGGAAGCTATTAAGGAGAAAAGACAGAAACCAAGAAGTTGAATGCTAAGATGCTGATGAGATGAGTGTTGGTCAGAGAAGAAATTAGTTCACTCTGGTTCAATAACACAAAGTACAGGGCTAGCAGAGGAAATATTGACATGAAATGAAAATAGTAAGATTAACTAAAAGATTTTTTTTTTTGGCCAAGACTTGAATTATTTTAAAGAAAATTCCTAACTTTGGATCTTTGGGTGGAAAAGTTTAGACTTAGAGGAAAATATTCTAGTTCTGGCTACCTACATTTATTTTTTTCAATTCGTCCTTATCTGCATGAAAACAGTGACACTGAACACTAGGCTTAACCCTCTATTTACAGAGTAAGATTTTTCTAAGAATAAAAATGCCAAAAGGCACCAGTCATTCCGTTTCCCAAATTGACCTACTATTAAACCCTCTGGATGTCAGTCCCCTCCCTGGATCCTTCCAATCTCTGTCCCCATCCTGGTGTAAAACCTGATACCTTCATAAATTAAAAAGTTGTTTCATTCCACTGACAAGTCTTCTTAATTAGTAATGTGTCATACGTGGCATACATTATCAGTGCTTATCATGCATTCTTGGCCTAGAACCAAAAATTAACATGTCTCTCATTTCATTTCATCACACTGCATCTTGATGGATCAAGACTGTTTGGGTAGAGTAATTTTCATTATCTGATCATGAGAACATTTATTTTTATTAAAAACAAACAAGTTGCTAGTTCAGTGTTTCATATATTTCCAGAGGGCCAGGAGATCTGTGCTGATGCCACATTCTTCCCGCCAAGCAGCGTCCCAGGGCTCTGGTCCTCTAACTTGAGAGAATTGTCCTTGAGAAACATTCCGACACCGTGAATGGTGAAGTCTCCTTGTCCTATGACTTCTAGGAAGTTTAAAATGTTAAATAATCTTTCAAACTTGCCCTAGAAACTCACTTTGGCTTATTAAAGTTTTTTCCCCCATTTGAAAAACTTCTTTGTTTCACTAACAGCAAGTCTCCTGTGTTTTGTAACGTTGTTATTGAACAAGTTTAATGATTTGCTGAGGACCTCATCTAGAGGCATTACCAAGCAGCTCGAGATTAGAAACGTATGGTGGTGGCGGCTCTCCTAGAATAAATGAAAATATTTTATTCAGCTACCGAGAAGGGTCTCCAGAGATCAAATTAGAAGCTAGCTGTGAAGGGAGATGTTTAGGCATGCTCTGGAATTATTTATCAGCATTTTCTGCTTGTGTGGAATAAGCAGACATTAAGTTTAAATTAAACAAAGGGGGAAAGAAAACAAGTTTTTTCCGTAATTTGACTGCTAATGATATTTCTGAATTATTCTCAGCTTAATAGTTTAAGTAATTTGCAATGATAATAATTGTTCCTACTAAAGCTATGATAGCGTTGATTTTTTTCTTCTTTTTGCCAAGATTAACCCCCTTTAAAACCTTTAATGGACATGTAATTGCAAATTTATTGTGGGCTTTGTTAATTTTAAATTTGTTCTCTTCTTCTTGACATTTCTTTTAATTTAATTTAATTTTATTACATTCATCAACAATTTCAGAAACTGACTTAAAAGTCCATTAAAAAGGGATAAATGTTCTTTATGTTGCACTTGTTTGTCTTTATTTATAATGAAGCTGAGCTCGTAGATAGACTAAAGGCAGCTTAATTATTACTTTCGACATTAATGCACTTTTCTCATGGACTCATTCAAAATAAGTATGCTTTTAGGGTTTGTTGGAAAGAAATAAACTGTTAATATGGGATTGCAAGTGTCCCTTAAATAATTAAATAAAAGACCAAACCGTGTCCTAAATTTACTCCCAAGGCTGTATTTTAAATATGATCGAGGTGATGCAGTTGTATGAAAAGCCATTAAACTTTCTTTAAAAGGGAACCCTGCGTATTATCACAACTAATTGGTAACTGAAAGTATTTTGTGCGTGAAGTGGAACAGGTTAATAAACTAGAAACTGAAACCTAGTGTTAGGGCTGCTTTTCATATTGAGGAAATGTAAATATACAACTCAACATTTTGTCAGCTAGTAAATCGTCTTTCTCCTGTCCTGAACTAAGTCACCATATTAATCATATACATGGAAATGACCAAAGCTACTAAAACTTCTCCTGACACTCACTATTTCAAAGGTGACAGACTCGATGGAAATGATATTTTTCCTAGAAATGCGTGTTGCATATTTGAATATTCTTGGTTCATATTAACTGTCTTTAAAAAGATTTGGTTCTCTGTTCTCAAATAATCTCCATTAACTTACTCCATTGTAACTTAGAATTAAATTTCACCTTAAATTTTAAAAAGGAGTGGAAAGGAAAGGAATTAGAAAAAAACAAAAACAAACAAAAAAAACGAGCTGAGGTGAACTGAGGATTCAATGACAGCATAATACTTGCTTGGCCAGAGGCGGGGAATATATTAGAAATAAATGCGAAATACACACAGATTCCCTGTTTGCGTGATTCGAGAAGAGTTAATTTGGTGTAAAATATTCTTTCTTATCTGAAATGCCACAAATGTTAATGACTTTCAAACACTTTGTGGTGACATTCTCAACTGTTTCAGTACTTGGGAATCAAATAATTACAAGATGAGGCGTTTAAAAAGTCAAAAAGGCAACACAAAGCTGTGAATTAAAATGCGAAGAAAGACTCCATTAACAACATAAAAGAAAAGAATAATTTAGGCAAGCATATTAGTAGAAATTTAGCAACTGTCTTAATACTAGTTTCTTGAAGAATATTCTCGGATATTATTTACATTTGTATCTGCTCATGTTTTCATCTAAATTGCTTAATTTTCTGAAATGTGGTTGTTGGCTTTTCTTGTCTTGCCTAATAATTAAGGAGGTCTTTCTGATCCCTTGAAATCGAATGTCTTTTTAATAACTGTGCTGTTGGTATGTTACAGGGAGAAATGACTATTTTCAAAACTTTCCTATTTCTTCCATAATCTGTAGCTTGACTTTTCTTTTGTCTTTTCCTTATGACTTTTCCTGTCTTTGTCTTTTTCATGACTCCTGATACCTCAGGAAGCATACAGAAATTCCAACGTGTAATTCTTATAATTCATGATAAAACTGAATGATTTTGTGTACCATCATGAATTGCCCTGCAATAACCTAATTGAAACTGCTTATCTATGCTTTAGTGAGTATTCAAATTCTCTTCACAGTGAGCAATGGGTGTTCATTTTGAAGGATTAGTTTTGGACAGTTCACGTGGTATGGACAAATGGAACAGGAAATAGCTGAAGCTTGTGTTAGTTTTCCATCAATATGAAAAAAAAAATCTTAGAAAAATCAACTTATAAGGAGGAAAGATTTGTTTTGGTTGATAGCTTCAGAGGTTTCCATCTATGCTTACTCAACCTTTTGATTTGGGACCCATAGTGAACTAGTACATCATGGTGGAAATGCACGATGGGGAAGCCTCTTCACCTGGTGGCCACCAGAAAGCAAAGAGAGGAGAGGTTACCTCAAAAGCACACCTTCCGTGGCCTAACTTATTCTACGAAACCCTGTCTTCTAAATTCCCCCCATCCCAGTAGCACCACACACTGATTATAAAGCCTTTAATTCATGAGCTTTGATGAGACATTTAGGACCCAAATCATGACAAAAATTAAGACTTTACACCAACAAATCAAAATAGTGGCACCATATTTGGATATGCCTGTTAGAACAGGTGACCAGAATATCAAAATTATGAAATTTTTCCTCAAGAAAGCCTTTTTATCATGACTTGGTATTTTGGGGGAAAATGATACTAGGTGAAATTGAAAAGTAATGAAGTTAAATCTCTTTATACTATGATGCACTGTTATTATATATCAAACTGTTTGCCTATTACGTTAGTTGCTAAGTTCTACTAGAGTAGGAACTCATGTCATTTATTTTGGGTATCAAATCACCTCTGAGCTTAGCATAGTTCCTACTACATTATGAAAACCACATAAACCAAAGAATATATAAATCAATATAAAGAGAAGTATTGTCCTTTTCTCACATAACATATTATATGCTATTTTAACATGAATATATGCATCACACTGACGTTATTGGGAATAAAATTATTTTCACATCATAAAGGGTTAAGTATGATATAAAATATTTACTTCCAGGAAGACTGAAGATGAACAATATGGGTGAAGAATAAACTTGAAAAGTCACGTAGATGGTATCTGTGGTCTGGTTAAAGGTTTTGGAGAAGTTTTTTGTTTTTTAATTTTAATTATTGCATATACTTTTTTTGAGTACTTATAAGTGAGGTATTCTTCTATAAGCTAATCTTCCCAGTACATATATTTGTATGCTCAGTATATCTATCTCCTCTTTCCCCTCTTTAGATTCTTTGGTCCACCTCTTCGACTATCTCTGGCTAATCTTTAATTGTTTCTGTTGCCTCTCAAGATGTTTCATCACACCTTTCCGGAGAAGACTTCTCCCAGTTCTAATCCATCATTCTATTTTACTCACACCTGTACCTGATATGTATGCTGAGAACTGATGGGAGAAAATGATCACATGATCTAGATGATTGGTGCCATTCTAAATTAAACTGTCCATTCATCAAATATGAAAACAAGTAGCTTTCCTTTCTTATTTTTTAACTTCAACCTTAAACTTATTAGCTTTTCTTAAACATCTGGGCCCAAAAACTCAGAGCTATCTTGAACTGAACAAATTCTTGTTCCTTAGTAATCAATTCAAGAAACATGTGACTATCACATTACCAAAATGCAGACTTTCTTTTGTTCCTTCTTATTACAAGTGAGGATGTGACTTCCCTTGAACTGAAACTTAATTTCTGTCTTCTCTCATTTATTTCCATCCTACCTACCTGGTCACAAAACTGAATTTTGTCCTCCGTTCTATTGGTTCCTATCCTTCGGCACTTAAATGTACCAAGGACTCTTTTATTTTAAAAGAGAAAAAATTTAAGCAGACTAACAAAGCAGACTAACAGTTTAACTTTTCTACTACAAACACCTTCATGCAGTGCTTTAATATGCTGCTTCCACTTTCTTACCTGCCATTCCCTCCTTTTTTGTGGCACGAAATCCACAGACCATGTTCCCTCACCTAATACACCAGAAACTCAGAGAATGCTCGGTGTTGACCTATACAGACATTTGTCAGATCGAATCCTAAACCACCCATTGGTACCACTGGACAGCACTGATTACTTCCTCCTTACTCAAATAACCTTTTTCCTTCTCTTTGTCTTCCTGAGATTATATTTCAGTTGTTGGCAAACTAAAGCCCATAGCTCAGGTCTAACCAGTGACTTGGTATTGTAGGTTAACCTATACCGAATCGCAGCTGTACACTTTCACTTATGTATTGTCTATTGTTGCTTTTGTGAACAGTGGCAAAACTGTGTACCTGAATAAGAAACCATAATACCCCAAACCCTAACATATTTACTATATTCTTCTTGAAGAAAAAGGTCTGTGGGTCCTTGTAATTCATTAAACATTTTAAAAACTCTCTATTGACTTCAGCTTGATCTCTTCATTTGGGTTAATGTTCTTACCAAAACTTTTCAATGTTTATGATCACCCTGGTTGCACACTGGGTGTTATTTTCTGAAAGCACACATTTCTTCTGAAAGCTCTAAGTGAATGTGTGCATTTTTACTTTCTACCTGGTCTATATTTTTGGTAATTCCACAATGTAGCATATGAACACAGCCTAAATATCTCTTTTGAATTTTGGCTAGCACCCTCCCATTTGGATATCTTTTAGACTTCTAAATTTCAGTGAATGCAAATTGAACATACCATTTTATTCATTCTCCGAGCTCTTCTTCCTCTGTCTCCTGTCTCACGGAGTGTCTCTGCTCAGTTACTTGACCCATAAACCAAGTTTCCACAATATCTCTTTCTTGAATTTCATCTAATCTATGAGAATATTTTTCTACTGCCAAATTCTATGTCTTCTTTATCTCTGATTTGCATTATTTCAAAAGCCAGCTCTGTAACCTTTCTTGTCTCAAGAATAATCATGACCCACACTCTGTTCTCTACCTACTCCTACCCCACTCCCTTATCCTGTACACATACACGTATTTCAGTTGCCTAACTGTGAATCAGAGTTCTGTTTTATTCATAAAGGATGTTATCAGGCCCACAAATTCTCCAAAATTATATTATTGTTTCTTGTGATTGTTCATCATTTGTTTCATTTGCTCCATTGCCACAGTAATTTTCACAGTTCGTTCCCTTCATTATATTCCATTTTATAAGAAATAGATTGTGTCTACCTTCTTCAACACGGTCATTCAGCAAATTGCATAATATTTGGCTCAAATAGAACACACACTAGACCTTGTAGAGCTGGGAAGGGGATGTACGAATGAAGAAAGATGGAAGGGAGGGAGCAGAAGTAAAAAAATCAAGATGCGCTATGTATATATATGTACCGATACCCCAGGATAAATGTATTTATTAAGTATCACAAACACACAAATAAAAAACTTTCTTTAAAATGATGTTAATCAAAGGAACAAATGGACTAGATTTTAATAATTTGGAGACTCATTTATATCTCATATGCTTTCCAAAAAAGCTAATGAACTTTAAAACACTTTAACATAATGAGCAAACTTTGTTTATATTCTTGCCTGTAATTCTTAAAATACACAAGACTATGTGTCATGTGGTGCCTCTTTCCAAATGGCCAACTTTGAATTTAAGCAAGGCTGGTCTGTGACTTAGCAGAAGAAATATTTTAACCAAGAAACCTCCTCTCTTTCCAAGGGTTCGTGTACAGGGCTTTGGTGTACACAAAAGAGAAACAAACTATCTTGCCAGGTGTTACTACCCATAATATGATGCTGCAACATAAGAAAGAAAGAAAGGACAGCAACTATAAATTGAAATGCAGTAAATTTGCATTTGTTTCAACAGCAGCATGACTGTATATAATTACAAATATCCATTTTAAAATATCATTATCTTCAATTAATATGTTTGGTAAATGAAACATATCTTTATGTGAATTCTTCATGAATAATCAATCAACCAATCATCTCATAGTCATGGGAAGCTTTTAATAAAAAATAATTTAGTAATCAACCACAGTAGTTAGTAGTAATAGACCTCTCCAACATATGGGAAATTTATATATAATCCTATTATCACTTGTCAGCTAAATGTGTTACCTTAAATCAGAAAGAATTCTAACCCACAAGACCCCTTATTTTAGACTGAAAAAAAAATGTAGATCGTTTCAATGTACAGAATCATAAGACAAAAAATAATCTTTGTTTTTCTAATTATTATCATTTATCCAAATTTCATGATTCAATTTAATGGATTTACTTTAAACCTGTAAAAGTAAAGATACATAGTAAAAATTGAGACGGACTCCTAATGGTAAGAGAGTGGATAGACCTCTTGTACAACTTCTTTTGGATGACGAATTCTCCATTTACTAAGGTACACAGACTGAAGCCTTTCTTGGCAAAATTTACTCTGTGCTGCTGCCAAATAAAATACTTGAACAAATGCAATTTTACATCCTACGCTTGATGCGAGTCTCATGTCACTATATTTGGAATGAAACATTGCTCAAAAGTCAGTAACAAAAATGTTTTTGTTTTTAACAAGCCTCAACTGTTTCTCTTCTTCCTTATCTCTTGCAAATAGTAGACATCGGATTCTCATAGGAAAAATCTGAAGAGAATCCATTACCGTTTCCATGTCAAATCTTTTTCTCTGAGTAACCAGGTTAGAGGTATCTATTAAGAGAAAGCCTCAAGCCATACTTCATCATTATGATTTTAATTCTTACAAGACATTTCAAGAAATATTTTGTATACTAATGACAGAGAAAAGGAACCAAAACTTCATCATATTAATCCACATTTCTACTAGCAGAATAACAAAGCATTTGAGGAATCCAGATGCAGCTGGTGAGCCAAGAGCCAGCTTCAAGGCAGTGTTGTGTGCTGATGTACAACAGTGCTCAAACACTTGACGGTCTGACTTTTGCGCACTGATTTTATCACACTGGTCTTCACTACGGGAAACAGCGTCTGGTCTTGTGTCCTGGGAAAACCAATATTCTTCTGCTTGGTCTTAAGAGCTTCTAAGTTCCCACCTAACAAAGCTCTTTCTTCAGTCCCACGAACATTTTCAGTGACTCGAGAAAACACCACGCATTTGATGTCAATGTAGAAGGAGTATTTTAAAAAGAAGGTAAATTGAACATCTACATGTAATTGGAAAGGCATGCACTTAGAAAACAGAAATTTTCGATTCATCTCATGAAACCACTTCCTAACTCCAGCCACCTCTAAAGATGATCATAATTCTAGGGATGACGATGCTTAACTGGAGCAGAAAGTAATTCTCACCAAGGACACACTTTCCTTGACTTCCTATAGAATCACTCCAGGATGCTAGAAAAGCTAAACCTTTCCTTTCTCATATGCACTTATAGTAAGAAATGTCTATGCAAACAGGTCTGGTGAATAAGATGAATAGAAATCTTCTCGGCAGGTCATGGGCAAGCTCTTGCTTCCCTTATCAGTACAGAGAGATGTCATTGGCCTTCCCTACTTCCTTTTATTGTTGCCTTGAACAAGGATGAAAGAGTTGGAGCAGAAGCAGTCATCTTTTGACCACATAGTTGTGAGATAATGTGATAAAATGGGACAAAATAGAGAACAACAATGTTTTTTGATCTCACTGACTGGTGTAATAGCACCAAACTGCTTACCTCCAGGTTGAAAGATAAGTGAGGAAAAACAGAACCACCATTCATTTCATTACCACCATTCAGAGACTGTTACTTGTAGATAAAGCATTATTAATTGACATACTTATACAAATATTCTTCATTTGACGTAACTTCGTGTCTCAGAAACTTCTTAGTTATACTTTCAGGCCAAAGGAAATATTACAACTGTCTTAGTTACTTTGCTCATTGCTGAGTTAAAATACCCAACACTCAAAGTTAAAGGAGAAAAGGTTTATTTTGGCTCACAGTTTGTAGAGGTTTCAGTCCATAGTCAGCTGGCACCAAGGCAGGGTGGCATGATAAAGAAACAACACAGAGGAGAAACAGTTCATGGCTCTGCAGACAGAAGGCAGCAGCAGCAGCAGCAGCAAGTAGGAAACCTGCCTTCCTGTTTTGTTTTCTTTTTTTTTTTAATTTTTTTAAATTTTATTTTGAAAAGAATACAACCAAACAAAACAAAACAGAGTAAAGTCAATCAAAACAAAGCAATGAACATGGAAACATGACTTTGAAACAGTGAAAGAAAAAAAAAAAGACAAAAAACAAAAAACAAAAAATAAAGCAATTGATAAGGCTACCATAATGGCTCTTGTTATCTGCAGTATACCTGCCCATACCATCAGGGATAAGTAAAATCAAACAAAATACAACAACTAAAACAGTAGATATTCCATCCAGGCTACAAGCTTTTTGGGTGGTGTCACCCACACCCAGGTGAGGCTTCCCATTATCCACTTGTTATGCTAAACTAACCAGGGTACTAATTTGGTTGCCACACCTTTAATCCACATTCACACACCCTACGTCCAGCCACCTCTGAAAAGAACTACCATGAACACATGGGACATCTAACGTAAGCACATTCCATTTCTTAACAAGTTAAGTCCAAAAAGTTAGTATATATTTAGACTCTAACAATTTAGTACCTACTAGGCAGAGCACAACTTCTCAATTCTTACAATCAAACTAGACTGTTTCATCATCATTTCTGGTTCCACATGGATTTTTATGAGGCTTCTTTTATTATAATAATTGTCTAAAATCTAAACTCACAAAGATATGATAACATTAAAAGACATAATATTACTGTGGCACTCTAGTGTCAAATCTTAACTACCTTGAGAAACTGGATGTGCAGTAACATTCCTTTAAAAATTATACCAATTTTCTTTGGTTTGCTTTGAAAACAGTTCTAATTTTTAGAAATGTTAGGGTGATAAAAATAAATAAATAATATTGACATATTTGCATATAATAAATTAACAATAAATTATAGATTCTACTAGTAATAGAGTTTTCATCTGTTTTTGGACATGCTTTCAAGAATGTCACCTTGTAAACAATTACAGTATCTGAGAATAGAAAGTAGACTATTCCTTG
>RJWT010024083.1:0-16583 GCA_004365215.1 Cuniculus paca | reverse complement strand
AAGGTATGTAATTTTTTTAAAAGTACTGAATTTTTCGTATTTCAAACAAGTTATTGATGAATGTGTAATTTAACCAAAATGTCTGTTGCCATGGGGGCTGGGATAATAACAGATTGTGAGAAACAAGAAGACCTATTGGTGTGCTTCTAAGTTTACTGCTGCTCAGCTCCAGGTTCATTCCTTTTATTTGCTCTGTAATAATGGATTTGGGACCTTATACAAAGTGTGATAAAAAACACAATGAATGTTTAGACTTAAAAATATTTATTACAGGGCCAGAGATTTAGTTCAGTGGCTTAAGTGCCTGCCTGGCAAGTGTGAGGTCATGAGTTTGATCTCTGCTACCAAAAAAATATATATATTACAATAAAAGCCACATTGCCATTAATCCCCCTTCACAATACTCCTCCACACTTTGAGTGCACCTATTCCATTATTCTTGGCACTTTCTGAAATAGTTCTGGAAGTCCTCTTACCTGAGGGTCTTTGGTCATGCTGTCATGGATGCCTTGATGTTCTGAATTGACTCAAGATGTTGCCTTTCATAGTCTTTTTGACTTTGGGAAAGAACAAGATATCTCATAGTTCCAGACCTTGTAAATAAAGTGGATGAGGGTACACAGTCATATTCTTACAAGCCTGCCTTTCTGTTGACTGGCACTTGACAGCAGCATTCACAGTATCTTTTTTTTACCACACTTTTTTTTTTAATCACACATCAGACATAGCAAAATCAAACAACACAAAACAGAATAAAACCAATCAAAGCATAACATTGAATAAAACAAAATAATAAACTGGAACAAAGCAAAACAGTGAGAACAATGCTGCACATTGTTATCTTCAAAATAGTTGCTCAGGTTATCAGTTGCAGTAATAAAACAGTAAAATGGAACAAAACATTGGACTTCAAAAATGAGACAGGGGGATGATACAATGCACACTGCCATCCTCCAAGGAGATGTCCAGACCACCAGCCCCAGGCCCACAGAGTCAACCAAACAACACACGCATCAAGCTATTCCCCTTTCCTCAGTTGCTATCATCTCACCCTGAGTCTTCTGAATCAGTGGGGGATGGAGGGATGCTCTTCTGGTTTTTCAGCCCGCACACTGATTGGCTCACAGGAAGGTGTGTTTTCTCTTCTGGCTGAGGCTCTTACCCATCAGCATGGTAGAGCTTGCTTCGTGGAAAGATGAGGTTTTTCTTCTGGCTGAGGCTCTTACCCATCAGCATAGCGGGGCTTGCTTCCCAGGTAGGCGTGGTTTCTCTTTTTAATGTTAAGCTTTATACAGAGACCCCTGAAGCAATTCTGTAGGATGAAGTGTTTCTTTTTCTGGTGCTACTGTGGCTCACTCAGTTAAGAAGGGTGCACTATTTTTCCCTGTTTCTTTCATGCTAGGTTCTCATTGGGGGCACGTTTCTCTGGCAGTTGTTTATCTTGTATTTTATGCATCCCTCCAACCCAGCAGTAGTATAAACAGGTGTTCCAAAAAATTGTGTGGTCCCATGTTCAGCCAACCTCCTTGCTCCCTGCACTCTCTCCTCAGCCTGGATTATGTGCACATGTCTGGTTCCGTGGGAATGGTGATCCGGTGAGCTGGCTGTCTTTCTGCTGCACTCAGCTAGCCAAGGACTCTAGCCCAAGCCATAATCATAGCAGATTCCTGAAGAGGGCTGCAGTTTCTGCTTCATTATAGTAGCAACTCCAGCAGTACCTTAACCCCTGGTATCTGAATCCCTCTGTATGCCCATCTGCCAGCCACAGCATACCTTTGGCTGGAGGGTTGATTCTATGGTCCTCTTAATTGAAATAGGACTTGTGCCAGACAGACCTCACTCCTGTTGTGGTACTGAGACTCTGCCCACCCGCTATGGTTCACCAGCCTGTGAAAGGCTGTTACTGCCTGTTATGGATTAAAAACTGGTGGTCAACTTAACACCAGCTGAATTAAACCAGCATGGTGCTGCATTTAGATGACCCACCTAAGGAAAGTTACCAGCATAAAAAGAGATGTGGAAAGGAAGAGCAGAGGTGTTGTGGGTTCTCCTAAGTGCTGCTGTTTGGAGCTATTGGTAGTCCTGGAGGAGCCTGTCAGGCTGGCTCCCCAATATGACTTTGGCCGTTATCATTGGAGGAGCTCCGGACACTGTCGCTGAGAGTGGCTGCAGTTCACTTTGGGGAGCTCTGGTCTTTATGTTAAGCATTGCTTTCTGGCTCTGGAGGGGAAGATGGTTGCTGCTCAAACTCCAGGAGTTGTCACACTGGCTTCCTGGCATGTACTTGACTGTTCTCATCATCAGAGGAGCACGGGACCTCATTGTCACTGAGGATGGCTGTGGTACTTTTTGGGGAGTGCGGTTCTTATTTGAGCATCGCTTTTTGGCTCCACTATAGAACCCTCAACTTACTAGCACAGATCCTTCATCCTGCTGGCATAGACTTTTTAGCTTTCACTGCTGGCCTTTAGGCCTTCCCAGAACAGACTTTGGTGTTGTGGACAGATTTCCTGCACTTTCTTGTGTCTAATACTGGGTAACCATCATAAATATTATTATAAATTCTGTGTCCTGATTGTAATCTTTCTCCCTGCGACCCCTGACTACAACACTGCCTGTCTAGCGAGGTGGACCAGCTCTGGTTTGGGCAACCCTGCAACTTCTCTATCATATACATGTTCCTCAGTGTGTCTTGAGCCAACCCTCAGAAAGGGACCCTCTTCCCCATTTGTTCTCCTTTCATATATTTTCCCTCAGCATCTCTGTCTCCATAGTTATTTCACTATCATAGTTTAATGACTCTTTATATTAAATCATGGGAAAGCAAACTTTTTTCTGCAAAGAGCCAAACATTTTAGTCTCTATGCTCCGTACATCTGTCATACCTACTCTCTTCTGCCCCTGTAACACAAAAGCAACATAGACAACATGCCAATGAATGGATGTGGCTGTGTTACAATCAGGCTTTATTTTTAAAAGTAGGCCTGAGTGTGGCCCTTGGGCACAGTTGGCTGACCCTCGTATCCAATTTCTTATATTTAAATTACTGGATGTTTTCTGTCTCCTGTATGGCACAGCCTGATAAGTCCAAAACTGAAAGTAGAGGCAAAAGCTCTCAGTGCCCTGCCTAAATTGTCCCATTTTAAATCCTCGCCAGGATAGTTGTAAGTAGACTGCTGCTCAGAGCTGTATGAACCCACTCCGCCATATGCTGAATGCCAGAGGACCTAAGCCACCAGCTCAGGGGCGTCTCCTGGTCCAGTGATGGTGAACCTTTTAGAGATGCGTGCCCATGCTGCAACCCAAAACCCACTTATTTATCACAAAGTGCCAACACTGCAATTAAACCCAAACACTGAGGTTTTAGTTCAGGAAAAACAAACAAACAAACAAACAAAAAAACTAGCTCTACATTAGCATCTTTTGTCTTATAAGGAAAACAAGCATGCCATAGGTTTGCCACTACTGCCTTAGCCAGGAAAAACCTAGAGCTGTTACTCCCTTCCCTTGTCACCACCCCACTCTCCTGAAGGGTTCCTGAGAGTCCAAACAATCTATATGTGCTCAGTTAGCCTCAGTGTCTGCTTCTGGGGGAAATTTAGTCAAAAGAGGATATAACATTTTGTTGTTGTTGTTCTTGGATTA
Source organism: Cuniculus paca (assembly GCA_004365215.1). Classification (NCBI taxonomy): domain Eukaryota; kingdom Metazoa; phylum Chordata; class Mammalia; order Rodentia; family Cuniculidae; genus Cuniculus; species Cuniculus paca. The sequence continues at coordinate 12,938 of RJWT010024083.1, read as the reverse complement.
ATAAGTACATACTTTGGTGCAGTATAAAGTCATGGTTAAAAGAAGCAATGTTCTTGCTAAATTAAAAAAAACCTATGGAGCATTTAATTCACAATGACATTCAAACATATAATAATTAGAAATAGCAGCCATACTTCTCAATTTTTAAAATGCTTTTGTATAAGTCAGTACAATTGGACTGGTGTGTATGTGGCGGGGCATGTACATGTGTGTGTAAAACTAAAAACACACTGACCAGGAAAATAAAAATTTTGCTATAGTTTTTTTTTCTTCTTCTTTTTTTTCTATTTATCTTTGAATAAAATGGATTTGAAGGAAAAAAAAGTTGTCTCTTTGCTGTCAAGTATCAAGAGTTTAGAAATGTTTGAGACTTAAAGAATTACTTTGTACATAAAATTAAGCATCCTGAAAGTGGGACTTTTGTTTAATTGAGTAATCAACAAATGTATTCCCCAAACTCTCTTTTTGTTTTAACTGTTGTTGGGAAATAACACTTGCAGACTTATAGAAAGACGTGGGCTGAATTTGTTCTGGACTTAATTAACACTTGTATACATATAAAGAAAGTATTTTGTATACAAAGAAAAATCAAGTGAAAGTATGAATAATTTTAAATTTATTAACTGTAAATGTACATTTGAAAAAGATTAGTGGCAATTTTAAAATTTTAATTAATTAAAGCATTCTAACATTAAGCTGTACCCCTATCCCCTAGTGACTGTTGTTTTAAAATTTTAATTTCAAAGTCTTTCAAAAAATATCAATGATAGACACTGATGTGGCTGAGAAATTATAGCAAGTGAATATATATCAGGAATAATTATTTTCTTTACATTAAATTCTTAGTCAATGTAAGCAAGTTTTAAAAATAATGTACATAGATCTGTTAGTTTTTAGTGTTTTATTTTAAAAATAGTTTTCATAGAGCTAGTATGTAAGCCTGTCCAACATAAAGCTATGTGACCATCCAAAAATATTTCAAATTACATAACTCATTTAGTTAAGCAAATGTTTTCTATCACAGAAGCATTCTTATTTAGATGGCTAGATTATGTGCTTAGGTGTTTATAAAACTGGCATGCTCCCCATGGGTTATTGATACTTAGTTGTTCACAGGGAGGGAGGATGGGGTAGTAGTTTGTGAATCATAATGTGCTGGTATCTAGCCACATGTGGACACTAGCAAAAGCCAGGACTAGAGGACCTTCAGTTAAGACCGTGTCTCACTACACAGCTGTGGAAGCTAATGATGCAGCTAAAGCTGGTATGAGATTACTGGCAAATGAGATCCTTTTAGTTCCATTTAATGCTGACTTCAAGTACAGCTTCTAACAGACCTTTAGGCAACTGCGTGGAGAATGCTGTTTTGCTATCACAGCTTGTGTTTTCCCTGTAGGAAGCCAGTTTTCCCTTCAGGTCCCTACCCAGGTGTCACTTGTAGGTAACCTAGTCCTGCTAGTCTGTTCTCCAACCACTGGGGGAAAGAGGAGCAAAGACGAAAGACAAGACATGTAATTTAGAATGCAGAAGCCAGGGGGCTCTCTCCTCAAGTGGGCAGAGAGCACTGAGCATCTGACTCACCTTGCTTTTATTCACTTAGACACAGGTACAAGCAATTTGAGTAGCAGAGGATTCATCTGCCTTGCATTATTGATGGCCCATGTTCAGGTTGACAGTTGGATCTCAGCTGTGTTGACTTTTCCCTAGAAGCTACTGTCACACTTATTCCCTGCCTTTCTCCTTTGTGCTCATAGAGGGAATCAATTAGGCCTCAGTTCTCATTATCCAGTTTCCCACATCTTACCCTTTTTGTTTTTGTAATAGCATCAGTTGAATATCAACCACTGTTGTTCATTCCTAGGGGAATTATGTAGGTGTAGTTATTCTATCTTTTGTCTTGAAGTCTGGCCTTTAATGAGGCCTCTGCCCACAGTGGTAATATATCTGTACTGGTTCCTTTCAAGAACACAGCCCTGTCTGACTACCTATCCCCACCAAGCTATCCCCTCTCTAATGCAGTACCTCTAACTGCTGTGAGGGGGTAAAGAGTGAAGAATGTCTTTCTACTTCTGGCCAAAAAGGACATGTATTTGTGACTGAAAGTCATAGACACCCCCAGAGGGCCCATGCAAAGGCCCTCAACAGAAGCCAGGCAGGTCTCAATGATGGACAAGTTTTTCTGCCTCCTGGCTAGTTTTCTTCAGTTGTATCTGGGAGAAGGCTCTTACTGTTGAAGAGAACAGAGCTAAGTTCCTCCACAGATGTGTCATGGGGAGAACGTCTCCATAGTTACACACTCATAGAGGGCACCACACTGTCCATCCACTTCCTACAATCATACAAGCAAGCCCCTACCCTAACACCAACAGGGTTCCCAAATAACCACGGGGGGAACTAGTTTGAATTTTCTCTGGGCTATGCATAACTTATGCTGCATCAAAGTACATTCAGTTTCTGCAAAAATAAGGGTAAACTGCTGCTGAGAATTGACAGCAAGCAATACATCATCCATACAATTAGTTATACAGTGGAGCCTTGACTTACAAACTCAATTCATTTCCTAAGGTTGGTTGTCCGTTGAAGGGTCAGGCTCCTCTACACAGCCATTTAGTCTCTTTCCCATATACAGGCAGATCTCAATGTCCTTCAAGAGACATTGGCCCAAACTTCTCAGTTAACTCCATATAGAAAAGGATGTTGTAATATTCCTTCAGAACTCTTGAAGGGTTAAATCTGTATCTGAGACTGTCTGGAACCACATGCAGCCAACATTTGGGTCATAACTCAAGGCTTTGGGTTATAAGTTAAAACTAAAATTCTGATCATAACCCAAATTATTCATATGTCAGACTGCTCGTAACTTGAGGGTCCACTGTATAGGCTTGAGGAAATTTTTCCAACAGGATCCAAAGCCTAACCAACAAAATACTGACATGGGTTGGGACTGCCCATTATTCCCTATGGCGTTCATCAGTCCCTGAAAATACTTTTCCTTAACCTCAACAGTACAAGATCTGAAGCCTGATCAACAAAATACTGGCACAGACCAGAACCACTCATTATTCCCTGTGGCTTCCTAAGTGAAGAATACCTCCCCATGGGAGCTATCACCAGATGCCTCATTCCCCTGGATCTGTTCCCAACTAGCGGTTTCAGACTTGACAACAGGTAAAAAAATTAATTAGGCTTATAATCTCCTTGTTCAAAAACCCAGACATCATGCAACTGGATCATAATCTGAATTTCCCCAAAATAGTCTGAATCTGTAATTCCAGGGATTACTTCAATACCTATAAGTTCAACCTGCTTTTTCCTAAGAATAAACCCATAGTTCCTAAGGGAAGTGGTTCCCAGATTCCCCTGGGGATTTCAACAGGTTTAGTTGACACATTTATTTTCATTTTAATTGTGATATACTTACTTTCATTTTTAATTCTGAATTTTCACTTTTGTTTTAATTTTTTTTTTTTTTGGTGACACCGGGGATTGAGCTCATGATCTTGCCCTTGCCAGGCAGCGCTTAGGCTGCTGAGCTAGATCCCCAGCCCTCGTTTTAATTTTGAATCATCATTTTCGTTTTAACTCTGAATCTTCACTTTTGTTTTAACTGAAATTTGCAACATTACCCTGAGAAAGTTTTGTGTGTGTACTCACTTTTATTCTTTCTTTTGCCTCGTTACCCTGGGTGTTTTTCTTTTGCTCACTTTTTTTTTCTTTTTTTTTTTGCCTGAAAGTTCTCCATGCACACTTTTCTTTTCCTTTTTCTTTTCCCCTGTTGCCCTGGGCCATTTTCCTCCTGTTTCTTTTTCTTTTCTTTCATTGTGAAGCTCTCCATTGCTTACTACTCCTTTCACTCAGGCAGACCTTCCTGTCAGGCACTTTCTCTTTCAGACTTCCCTGGTCCTGGGTCTCTGTTTGGGTCCCTATTCAAGTTCCTGTTTGGGAACCACTTGTAGAAAACCAGTCTGCCACTGTAAGGTCCCTACCCAGGCACCGCTTACAGAGAACCAGCCTACTCCAGTCAGGTCCCTGTTTGGGTGCCACTTGTAGGAAACCAGCCTACAAGTTTGTCCCCAACCAGAGGGTGAATGAGACAAAAAGACACAGACTCCTGGTGCCCACATTCTAAACTAACTCCATGTGTTATTGTCTTTCGTCCTCCTTCACTCTCTGGTTGGGGATAAACTCATAGACTGGTTTCCTACATTTCTCTTTTAATCTGTTTCTCAGCTAGGACAGCATTCAGGGACAATTAACTGCTAAAAACAGCTACATGCTGCATAAGCACTGGATCACTAGTGTGTGACAATCAGAACCTTTGCTCATTACAGCTGGGTGTCAGCAGGTGGCTATAGATCAGTGCCCCCAGAATGTATATCCAGAGCCAAAAAGGGAGCCATGGTGAGACTTGGATTCATGTGACTTTTCTATTCTCTTGGATTTACTTCCTCCTCTTCATGTGTCTATTTGACTGGATTGCTAATCAATTTAACCCTTTACTGTATTCCACATTTCATGAACCACAGGTGTAGTTTCAATTTCAGTGAGTGATGGAATTTATTTTATCAATAGACAAAGAAGCCTGAGGGTCTTATCATAGCTTATCATGTGTATCATTTGGGACCATTTTATCTTTTCTTCCTTAGGTACTTTTTCAAGAACATCCCACAGTCTTACACATAAATTCAGGAGTGAACATGTGACTTGTGTTGACCAATAAAATAGGCACATAACCAGTATGCATTACTTCTGGACAGAAGGTTCCAGAAACGATATGTGATCTACCATGTCTCTTCTCCATCCCATGTACCTGGTAATATTTCAGGTAGATGTTACTATACTAGCTGATCCTAGAATAGAGACAAAATGAAAAAGAACCATAGCCAACTTAAAATACACATATGTCGTGAGTGAAAAATATTTATCATTATAAGTCAGTAAGGCTTGTGTTATTTGTTACTGCAGTATAACTTATGCAATAGTGATTACTAGATTTTGTTTTGGTACCAGGGATTAAACTCAGGACCTTGAGCTTGCCAGGCAGGTGCTTATAATGCTGAGCTATATCTCTGGCCCCTGACTAATACATTATTATTATAAACCCAAAGTTAGGAATAAAATGTAGGCGTGTCTAGATATTTTGTTTGTGGAAATCAGGATTGCTGAGAGTCAGGTAAGAAGTAGACAGAAAGCACACAAGGCAATCCAGGCATGACTGCGATAATGTTCACCTTAACATCTATTCGAGTTATCTCTGCCTCGAATAGATGTTAAGGTGAAGATGTTCCTTGGGTAAAGTTGCCTCATTTAGATGGCCAGAGGTGTAGAGGTGGTCAAGATTCAAGATATAGATGATCAAATAGACTCAAAACTTGATACAATTAATTTTCATATTGGGGAGAACCCTAGAAAATAAATTATGGAAATCATGCTTGGAAAATAAATGTTTAAGTCCCATGAAAGAGAAAAGATGTAGAAACCACTCAGTTCCAGTATAGAGTTTTGGTTCTGCATGGGCTACAGAGGACACAGGACTGGTTTAGGAGATAGTTATATTTTTAACTCTTTTGGACATGCTTGAAAAGAACAGGAAACAACAGAAGTAATTTGGGCTTTAGAAGCATAGCCTGATGTTGAAACAAAAGAGGCATCAGAGAGATAGTCTACTGCTACAGAGGGCATATAAATGATTGCAAGATTGGAATTTAAGAATTTGATGTTTGCTTTGCTTTCTCTGACATGATGACTTCCTTGAAATAATGGAGGTTTTGGCTGGTGTCTTACATGTGTAAGGGGCAGGCATAAGGTAGTACTATAAGGAAACAGAAATGCTTGTGCTAGTGCTTTATAATGCCATCTTCTCCACCTCTAATAACAAAATGCACTTCAATTTCTTATTTACTATTCTTCCTGCTGTTATGATTTGGTTCGTGATGTTTGTGTGACTCACAGGAAAGATTTTGGAACTACTATGCCTAGATCTTTAAGGCATAAGGTAGACATTTCCATTGCAAAACTTACAAAGAGGGGGATAGCAAAAACAACGGGAACAAAGCTAGACCCAAATCCAGCAGGGAAACATTAAATCCCACAGTTCCAGCAACATTGACAATCTGTGGCAAATTGTGAAATCTAAAGGGATTGGGTGCCTCTGCCCCTCTGGCAATGCTGGTGGTTGTTGCTCTCATGGGTTCTCTCTGCAGGTTCTGCACCTTCCTTGGAGTTTGCCTCAGATGATCCATGTTCGGGTTTCTCCAAACTTCTGGGGTTTCCACTGCACCTTTGGTTTCACACTCACAGCTTCACACAATGTCCTCTCAGGGACACACTGCCTGACCTCCTAGTCTTCTTTTGAAATCTGGGTGGAAGCCTTCCTGACCCCACAATTCTTCCTCACTCCACAACTCTTGGATTCTGCATGTACCTGAAACCAGCATCATGTGAATGATGCCAAAGTCTTCCACCAGCTGGGGCAGTAGCCAGGCTTCCTTTTATCCTATCTGTTCAGTCAAGGGACTATGAACAAAATCCTGAGCAATAACATCCCTAGGCCACTGCCATTCTGGAACATGGTGCTCTGTGGCTTTCTTCTCAAAGCAAAGTCTCTTACTTTTGCAAATTTGAGACTGCAAAGGGTAGAGTGCTGCTGCTTCTTGTGATGCCCTCTGCTCCTTCTCAGCAATTGAGATCTCCTCTGCTCTATCTTCACAGTCCCCAGCTTAATTTATTGGAGCTTACTTTCTGACTGAACTCAATGTTTTAAATCATTCTCCCAGGCTCTTTGTTCTTGATTCTGAACATAAATCTGGCTAAAAACCCCCAACAATAGCCATGCCACTGCCTCAACATTAGACTCCCTTGAAATTTCTTCTCTTAGATTAATTAGTCTGCCACCCTTAAGCTCAGTCTCAGGCAAAATTTCTGGATATGAGTGAAATGCAGACAAACTTTCTGCCAAGCCATGACACACATAGTTTGGAATCCAACAACCAATGGGGTCTCTCTTCCCAGCATAATCTGCTGGAGACTGGTCTTTACTGGCAGGATTGCTATCAGCCTTCTGGTCTTCTGAACTCTGACCAGAATATCCCATCAGTACTTTCTAAGGTATTTCAGCCCTATTTTTTCAGCCATCATCTCCAAACCTTTCCAAACTGTTCTCACAAGCCATTCCCAAAGGCTCCTGAATCACATGGTTAAGTATAGTCACAGCAATGACTCCACTTCTCTGGTAACAAATTCTTTTTTTTTTTTTTGCAGCACCGGGGATTGAACTCATGACCTCATGCTTGCTAGGCAGGTGCTTAGGCCAATGAGCTAGATCCCTGGCCCTTGTCTTTTTGAGACAGGGTCTCACTATGCCTTTCAGACTGGCCTTGACTCACTTTGTAGTGCAGGCTGGTCTCAAACTCACAACAATCCTCCAGTGTCAGCCTCCTGAGTGCTGGGATTATAGGCGTGAGCCACCACACCTGGCTAACAAATTCTGTATTAGTTACTTTTCTCTTATTGCTGAGACAAAATACTCAACATCCAAAGTTAAAAGAGGAAAGGCATATTTATTTCAGTTTTTAGAGGTTTCAGCCCATAATCAGCTTTCTCCAAGGCAGGGTAGCTTGGTGGAGAACAAGTTCCTGGCAAGCAGGGTAGCTTGCAGAGCAGAACAAGTTCCTGGCAAGCAGAAAATAACAAAAGCAAACAAGCAAGTAATCAAGGGATTCCCACAGCTCTTTCTATCTGCTACATATCATCCAGTCTCCTTAAGGTGGGTAGCACTCATACCCTTAACCCTAGTTCCCTGGACTCTAGCATTGCACCATGAATCAATTCCAGCATCACACACACTATGTTCAGCCATCTCTGAAAAAGCCCCACTTATGCCTATTTGAGGCTTTTGGGGGACATCTAAACAGAAGCCATAATAGTAACTCTCCTGTCCTTGGAAAAACACCAAACACCTGCAACTTAAAGGAGATATTTATTTTGTGTCATGTTTTTTGAGGGTTTGGTCCAAAGTCAGCTGATTCCAAGGAAGAAACATCATCACGGAAAACTGTGGAAAAGGAATGCTGCTCACTTAAAGGTATTGAGGAGGCAGACAGAGAAGAGAGGAGGTTGGGACAGAATATACTCTTCTGGGTCACATCCTCAGAGACCCACCTCCAATTAGGGCTCACCTCCTAATATCATATGAACTACTAAACCCATCAGTGAATTAACCCACTGATGATCATAGCACTTCCATGATCCAGTCACCTTCCAAAAGCTGTACCTCAACACATAAGTCTTTTGGGGGACAGTTTTTATTTAAGCTATTCACTAAAACACCATCCCAGTTCACATAAGTAGGAACTGAAATTTCTGGGAATGACTGTTTACTGCTTATCCTATGATGGTGACGCTGAATGTCTGACTACTGAAAGAAAATTTAGACTAAACCCTACTGTGTATCCTTCATTTTGTCCTCTGGGGATAAATCATAAACTCTCCTAACTGTTAATTTTTAACTTTGCCACCACCCTTATGCTACTCCACATGACTTTGTTCTTGAGCTATCAGAGGTCGTGGAGTTGGTTTCCTCTTTGCTCCTGTTGTCATTTCCAGACATTACACAACTGTTTTTCAAAATAAGGCAAAGGACAACTCTGCTCCCTGGAGACTCACACTATTAGATTTATCACACTTTTGATATGATTTCATGATTAGTATTCCCATTGATTAAAGATCTTGAGTCCCAGTTGTTAATTTCCTAACTTGTCACATATTAGAAGCTCCATCTAACATAGTGGTAATAGCTAGTAGTATTACAAGGTACAGCACCAACTGCAAATTACCCTATGGAATCTATGGAAGTTGCTTTTTGTATTACAAAACCTCAAATTCACAGTTACTGGAGCTATAGATCCCAGCATCACCTGTCAACCCATAGAACTTTGGGAAGGTCTCATCTCATCCTGTGGCTCTGTAACTGTGACTGCTGGTGCACTGTCTCATGCATCTTTTGCATTTATTCTGAGGGTCCTGGCATAGGTCTCCTTCATATTTTGTGTTCAGGGACCATGGAAGATGGTGCTGAAATCTTTGGCATCACTTATGCTTGCCACAGGGACCTGAGGACATTCCTCTCATACTGTACCACTGAGATCATGAAGACTGCTGCCACAATCCACAGTTTCAACAGAGGTCAGCTCTGTGGACCCTGAGGATACATACCTTTGGAAGCCTATGATCACTGCAAAGTCACACAACTACCCTCCTTTAGTTTAGATTATTGAGGCACTTAAGGACCCCACAAACATCAATCAAGCCAAAGAAATCACAGAATACACTTTTCGACTCCCCTAAAGTTAAACCCAAGTCATCCAATGACACTATATATCCCCCTTAATTTTTTTAAAAAGTCCTACAAAAGCTACTTACTAAAATTGGAAGCATTGAATATTATTTCAAATGCACACATGCATCAAAGTAGGGACATGAGAGACATGAAAGGACACATGATGCCACCCAAGGGGAACAACAATTCTCCAGGAATAGATCTCAATATGAAAGAATGTACGAAAAATTTAACATAACAATCCTAAGAAAACTTAGTAGGATAAGGTCATATAAACAATACAAAGAAATGAGAAAAACAATTCAGAAAATAAACGAAAATTCAATAAAGAGAAATCATAAAATATAACTAATAGGAAACCTTGGAGAAAAACTTCACTCAAGAAAATAAAACATACAATAAAAATCTTCCACAACATAGTAGAACAAATAGAAGAATTTCTGAATTTGAAAATAGTTCTCTTGAATTAACAAGAAGGAGAAAAGGAGACAGAAGAGGGAAAGGAGAATAACAAATGATTAGAAAGAGTTAAGAAAGCCTACAAGACTTTATGGGACATCATTAAGTGACAAATATTTGCATTATGGGAGTTCCAGAAGGTGAAGCGAAGGGGAAAGGCATGAAATAATGGCCAAAATTTATAAAATCTTCAAAGAGACATAGATATCCAGTTAAAAGAAACTCAGAACTCCAACTAGATTCAACTTTCAACAAATCCCACTATAAATCAAAATGCCAAATGTACAAGATAAAGATAATCCTGAAAATAGCAAAAGAAAAGTATTAAATCACATATGAAGGAATGCCCATTAGTCTTACAAGGAGAGTTCTAGTCAGAAATCTTATAAGCTAGAAGAGAATTGGATGATATATTCAAAATACAGGGAAAAAACATCCAACTATCAACCAAGGACACTGTACTGTAAAACATCATTCTTCACATATAAAGGAGAAACACAGTCTTTCACAGATAGCAGAAATAGAGGAAATTCACCACGCCACAGAGCCAACTCTATAAGAAATACTTAATAAGTCTTAAACTAGAAATGAAATGATAACAACCATCATGAAAACACATGATTATGTAAAACTCACTGGAACAGATACACAAAAAAAGAAAGACATGAGATCCAAGCCTTAGCATGACAGAAAACTACTAAATCACAAAAGTAGTAGAGGTAGAAATGAAAAACAAGTATACAAAAATAGGAGAATACACTTAATAAGACACCAAGAATAACATTCCTTGAATATATGTAGTTTAAATTTACCAATTCAAAGACATAGACTGACTGAATCTATAAAAATAGGACCCAACTATATGCTACTTAAAAGAAACTCACTTCACTTACAATTATACACATAAACTAAAAGTAAAGAATTGGAAAAAACTGTATCATGCAAATGGAAAACAAAAGCAAGCAATAAGTCAGACTTAAAACTAGATATTATAAAAAGAAACAAAGAAGGTCATTATATATTGAAAAAAGGATCAATTCAGTAAGAACATATAACAATTATGTATGTGCCCAACATGGGACCACTCAAATATATAAAGCAAATATTATATATAAAGGTAGTGAGTGACAGGCTGCAATACAAAAATAGTTGAGGACTTCAACACCCCACTTTGCTTAATAGACAGATCATTCAGACAGAAAGCTCAAAGAAAAATCTACTGAACCAACAGCAGCAAAATACACATTCTTCTCTATCTCGGTTACTTTGCTCTCATTGCTGAGACAAAATACTTGACACCCAAAATGAAGGAAGGAAAGGTTTACTCAGCTTAGAGTTTGTGGAGGTTTCAGTCCAAGCCAGCTGGCTCCAAGGCAGGGTGGCATGGCACTGGACCAACACTTCAAGACAGCAGCCAGAAAAAGAAATTAGAGCAAAAGGGGGAAAGAGAAAGCCTCTTTTTCTCCCTTATATTGTACAAAGGCCACCCCTCCCTCTCCAGGGCCAGGGCAGCACTCATAAAATGTCCTTGCCCTCCTTTTGCACAGAATAAGGATATTTACAAAGAACCCTGACTCCCTGCTGAGTCTCTTAGTTAAAACTTCTAAACTTTTCAAGCTGACACAATGTATCAGCCATAACATTCCTATTGGTACATGGAACATTCTCCACAATACATCACCTCAGACCCAAATCAAGTCTCAACAAATTCAAAAAGACTGAGATTATACTGTGTGTCTTCTCAGATTACAGAAGAATAAAATTGCAAGTTGACAAGAAGAATGGAAAGTATACAAATACATGCTCCTAAATGACCAATGGGTAGTTGAAGAAATTAAAAAGGAAATTAAACAATTTCTAGAAACAAATAAAAATGACAGTACAATATATCATATCAAAATCTGTGGATACAGCTAAATCAGTACTGTGAGGGAACTGTATAAAAATCAATTCACACACTGAACAAACAGAAAGATCTTAAACTACCCACCTAACGATATACTTCAAGAACATAGAAAAGCATGAAAACAGTACAAAGTTAAGAGAAAGAAAGAGTAGAGCAGAAATAAAATAAAAACTAAAATAAGAAAAACTAAAATTAGAAATGCATAAATAATTTTAAAAGCAAAGTTTTCTTTTGAAAAGATCAACAAAATTGGAAAAACTAAAAAAAAAATTGGTAAAACTTTAGCTAGATTAACCAAGAGAAGATCTAAATGAGTAAAATCAGGCATGAAAGAGAGCTATCATAACAGACACCACAGTTATGCACAAAGGATCATAGTCATATGACATAATTAGTCATATGCAAAAAACCAGGAAAACCTGAAAAGAATGAATAAATTCTTGAACACGAATATACAGTTTAACAAAGTTGAGTCAAGATGAAATAGAAAACCTAAACTGACCAAAATAAGTAATGATTTCAAAGCAGTAACTAAAAATCTCACATCTAAAAAAAAAGTACAAGAACAGATGGCTATCTTGATGAAGTCTATAAAACACTTAAAGAACTACTTGCAACTCTTAAAATTTTCAAAAACATGGAAATGAGAGTCTAACAAACTCTTGATGAGATTAGCATTATCCTGATACCAAAACCAGACAAAGAAACAATGACAATGACAACTACAACAATGATGACAACAAAAATGAAAACTATGGCTCCATATCCCTGATGAACATAGTTGTAAACATTCTCAGTATAATACCAGCAAACCAAATTTAACAGGATATCAAAAAAATCACAATCAAGTGGAACTTATCTTGGGGACACAAGGGGTATTTTCAACATATAGAAATCAATAAACAAGATACAACCCATCAATAAAATATAGAAACCATATTATCATTTCAATAAATGCAGAAAAACCTGGTAAGATTAAGCATCCTTTCCTGATAAAAGTTCTCAACAAGTTACATATGGAAGGAACATATCTAAAAATACTAAAAGCTATATATGAAAATTCATGGCCAATATGCTGAGTGGAGGAAAAAGTGAAAACAAAGCCTTCTACTTTTACCAATCTTTGATAGTATTGAAAGTCTTAGCAAAAACAATTTAGCAAAAGGAGAAATAAAAGACATTTGAATTGGAAAGGAAGTTAAATTATACATATTTACAGAGGATATAATTTTTTTT
>RJWT010024082.1:0-16596 GCA_004365215.1 Cuniculus paca | reverse complement strand
TGACTGCATATGGAGGGGACACAAAGCTCTCTGCACTTTGTAGCCCTCCTTTCTTTCAGAACATGGCTGTCAGAGAACCAAGGACATGCGCTTACCTGCTGGCCACCTTGCCACACCAAACTGGAGCTATCTGTAAAAACCCCCATTTGCTGGGAAACCCTGTGCTCCTGCCCTCCTGAGCCTCGGGGGCTCTCCCAATATAGAGGTCAGTGCTTCTTGCCCTCTTCCAACAGAACTTTCAGACTCACAAAGTCCCACAGAGCCTTCCAGTAAATTTCCTGTTTAAGACTGCAAGACATCACTTCCATGGTTTGAGCCCAAGGACTCCGAAGCACGATGGGAGGAAGCTGGGATGTTCAAAGAAAAGGTAGACTTTCATTTATTTGGAGTTATTTGTTCTCTTTGCTTTATGGTGTTTATACTTCTCAGAGCTAGACCACTATGTCCAGCAATTTTCCTGGATCAAACTGCTTTTTAAAGAATGGGCAAATATGACTTGTAAGAAATACACAAAGGGCATATGAATAAATAGGCCTTAAAACTTCTTCACAGTGCTTGTTATGGTTTAGAGCTAAAATGTCCCCCAAAAGTCTCACATGTGGAGGTGGGGCCTGGTCAGAAGGTGCAGTGTGCTGGAGGGTATGATTTGGAAGGGTATAGTCTCATCCCCAGCTGCTCCCTTCTCTCTGCTTCCTGACCACGATGTGATAAACTGCTTTCCTCTGCCATGCCATTTTGGCATGCTATTTCTGCCTTGGAGCCAGCCAGCTAAGAACTGTACCTACTGAAACTATGAGCCAAAATAAACCTCTCCTTTTAAATTGTGGTTTCCAGATATTTTTTCCCAGGAATGGGAAAGCTGACTAATATGTCACTTAAAATATTGTCTTCAAGAAGTTTTAAACATTATTATTATTATTATTATTATTATTATTATTATGTGGTCTTTAAAAAAACCTGAAATTTCTTGAAAAAAATCATTTTCTTGAGTTAAAAAAGTGGTCAATTTCAGCTCAGGTAAATTTCTTCCAAATTCTCAAAAAATATTTAGAGCTACTATAATCACTGCAAATGAAAATGTGATTACATATTAATATACTGTCAGTTTTAGCCCTTTTTCCTCTCTATCTCTTATTAAAAAGAATTCATACATCCTGAAGAGAATCTAGAAATGCCCATAAATATGTAACCGGATAGTAACCATGTGGCTGTGTGACAGCGGTAATTGTAGCAGGATCCTCTGGGGACATTAAAGGGAGCCTAGATGGAAGACCTCCTGGGACAGCTCACCAGAAGAGGACTCAGGAAGCTCTTAGGCACTTCCCCTGAAGGCACAGCAAATGCATAAAAAGCTATGTGCACAACGCTGCTGCTAAAGTTTGGTTCTGGCCTTGGTATGCCCCAAGGTCCATGTAGTAAAGGTTTAGTCCCCAGGATGGTACTATCGGGAGGTGGGGTGAGGCTTTAAGGGGTGGGGCTTCATGGATGGTCTTCCAGTCACTGGGGGCATGGCATCGGGGCGACTGTGGCATCCTGGCCCTTTCTTCTTTCTCTCTTTCACACCATCATGAGAGGTTTTCTTCCACCACACATCCCCACTAAGACGTGCCACCCACAGGTCAAAAACCAACAGAGCCAACACATCATGTTCAGAAACTTCCAAAACTGAGCCCAAATAAACCTTTTACCTTGACACATTAATTATCTCAGGTATTTGTTACAGTAACAGAAAGCTGACTGACACACTTGCTTAACCCTTCACCTGCTGCTACACGCTGCACAAAAGCCCAGGAAAGAAGAGGCTCTGGCCAGAGGAAAAACTTTAGGGACTTACAAGTCCCAGAACAAAGTTTCAGGGATCCCTAGTCTTATTCCTCATTGGGAATGGAAGGCCCACTGGCCACTGCACTTCTTACCTTGTAATGAAGCTATTGCACGTGGATGCTGTGAGGCATCTCAGAGGGCCAGGGGGACCTGGCAGCATGTACATGGATGCCAGGTGACACTGTCTAACACTGGTTGCTGTCACATGCAAACCTTTGAGTGTTGATGGCCTTCACAACTTCATGTCTAACACAGATGTTTGTTGAGAGGCTCTGTTCTTAGAAGTGAGTCAGGGCTCCAGAGTCCTTCCCTGTGGCTCTTCTGCCTTCAACACTCGGCTTCAAGGTAGCAAGCCAGAAAACAGAGTCCTGGAGGGAACTCACCTCACTGCTGCCCAGTCTGTGCTGTGTGGTCAGTTTGATGTCCTCCCCACTGACAATCTCCATATATGCGGGGAAGTTCAGGTATAAAGGAAAAATGCTGTTAGTACATCACTACAACATTTTCAATTTATACCTATTTTTCAAGGGTCAGAGTTTCATTTTTCCCTCTCCAACCATTCTCTTTTGGCATCTCCATGCATAAGCTCTGTAGACTTTATTACACTGACTAGATGGAATTATTTGCTTTCCCCCTGTTATCTGATTTTATCCTCATCTTAAGAAAACTGAATTTCTAGTGTACCTTGTGGGGATGCAGAGTGTCTAGCACTTTTCTAGGGTTTTGCAAATATGTGTGCTTTGTAGGTGGCCTTGCTGGATGGTATCATGCCATATGTTGAATTCACTCAAGTATACCATGTGCAAAATGTGTGTGTGCACCTGTCACATTTACTGTGTGCTTCTGATTAGCACCTTTCCAATCAATTAGGCTGTTGCTATTTGCTTAAATAAATCATCCATGCAAATTAATCACCATTTGTTATGGTTTGGATCTAGAATGTCTCCCAAAGTCTCGAGTGTTGAAAGTTCAGTCCCCAATGCAGCCGTGTTCAGAGGTGAGGTTTTGAGGAAACGATTGGATCATAAGGACTTGATTTCATTAATAGATTAATGCATTAGGGATTCATTGATGGGCTTAGGGAAGGTGATGGAAATGTAGGAAGTGAGACCAGGTTGAAGGGAATGGATCCTGTGCATATACCTTTGAGGACTACACCTTGTTCTCTCTTTGCTTCCTGCCCACCATGAAGTGAGTAGGCTCTTCTCTCTGCCACCATGATGTCACCATTTGCTGATCACTACCTTTTGTTTAATAGTGCTATTTATATAATCATTACAACTTTATTGTAAGCAGCTATCACTTCAAGTGACCCTAGTGTTTTCCTACAAGGCTTAGTTTAAAAAATTCAAACCTTTCCATCAGCATCAAATTGAAGTCCAAAGCACAGTTGGACATTTAACTACCCTCCAAATCTGGCTCACCTGAGAGTATTATTGCATCAAAGGCTTTTGTTGATTGCTTTTATCTAGATTTTCTTTCAAATTTCTGATAATACTTAATTTCTTTTTTCTTTTGCTTTGTTTTAAATCAAGAAGATACTTTCACATAGCCAAAGTTTCTTCAAGTGTCTTTGGTTTGTCTTTATTTGTTTTGTTTTGTATGTGTGTGCTGTTTTTGTTTTGTTTTTTGTTTTTTAAAATGGGGTCTTCCTTGCTTTGAGCTCACCACGTAGCCTAGTCTGGCCTTGAACTCACAGCAATCTTCCTACCTCAGCCCCCCAAGTGCTGGGACTACAGGCATGTTCCACCACACCCAGCTCCATTTGTTTTGTTTTGTTTTGTTTTGTTTTGTTTTGTTTTGTTTTGTTTTGTTTTTGTGTTTCTGTGCTGGGGACAGAACCCAGGGCAAGTGCATGCTAACCAAACTGTCCACACTGAGTTGCATCCCCACCTTCTGCAACCTCAGATATACCACATACCCTGCTGCTATATTTCTCAGTCCCAAGTCGATCCTACTCTCTGAACAACTAGAAATGAAGGTTCAATCCTTGTGTTGCCACTGAGTAAAGGGAGCATAGTCCTTCATTTAGAACACTGGATTTAAGACACCAGACACTGCCTGGCCCCACACTTGGAAGGAGTCAGCACCCACCAATGCCCACTTACCATCTATGTGTCTCTAGTTCTTACTCTATTACTCTTCACTGATAATCTTTGTTGTCACTTTCTTAAAAATAGAAATCTCCCTAGGCTCAGGTATAGAACAGTGCATTGGTTAATAACATGGAATAAAGAGGCAGACAGATCAGGATTCAACTCCCTACTTGTTTTTGTAGTTCTGTGACTTTAGGCAAGTCACTCAACATTTGAGCTTCAGTTTTCTTACATCTTAAATGAGACTAATGATAGTCTCTGATATACAGAGTTGTCAAGATAAAACAAAATAATACATATAAAACCTTAGCAATGTCCTTAGATGTAACTAGAAGCTCAGTAATGACGACATCAACAGCACTGTCACCATTATCATGACAGGTCTGGTGATGTTTGGTAACACTATTGGTGTTAACTTACTGGTTCTAAATGGTGTCAATATTATCTTATGCTCACAAGCATAAAATCTTAACACCATCTTTCATTCCTTCTTGGCTTCAGTCTTAGTTACTTTTCTCTCGTTGTTGAGATAAAATACGTGATGCCTGAAGCGAAGGAAGGAGAGGTTTATTGCTTACAGTTTTGAGGGTTTTAGTCCATACTCAGCTGGTTCCAAGGCAGGGTGGCATGGCTGAGGGGCAGCCGTTCATGGCAACTGCAAGCAGCAAGAGCCAAATGCACACCAGGGAAAAACCCACCCCCATTCCAACCTTACATTGTATGTTGGCTCCACCCTGGGCAGGTGCAGAACTCACACCGCCAATCCCTGCACTAGACAACAAGTCAATCACAAACCCTAGATTCAGCCACTTCCATGACTACATGATGCTTCGGGGGACCACCTAGATACAAACTATAACAGCTTCTACCTTAGCAATTACCATGCTGCACACATCCAAACCAGCTGTGTAACTCCAGAGCCCCTCTAGAATGCCCCCTCCATTCTATCCCTGTCACCACCAACCTACCCCACATCTGATCACCTGTCACCAGGTACCTAAGCATCTTTTGATCCATCCTCTACAGTCTGAGGAGCAGGGTTGCTTCACTGTCTTACACAAAGATCTTCAGTGTCTTCCTGTGCCTCTTTAATCCTTCCTTCCGTGACCTGAACTTAATCTTCCAGTGTTTCACAGTAACTGATCTTTCCAGATTCATCTGCCACTACAGTTCCCAACATCTCCAGCCCTTCAGCCATATGCACTCTTCACTATTTCTCAAATGTGTTCCATCTTCTCCTGTCTTGGTACTATCATTAATTCTGCATAGGATCCCCCTCCTTTGCCTTCTTTTTCTACCAAACAAATCACACACATCCTTGAACACTGACTTCTGGTGCTCCTCAAGGAGTCACATTCCTACTTGACTGCTACAACTTCATTATTTCTTCTGCCTTACACTTTAGTTGAGACTTGTCTCTTTTCATTCTTAAAAAGAGAAAAAACATGCCCTTAAACTGTGTATCCTAGCCTATTGACTTTGGCATGCAATCAAGGTCAATACAAACAATGGAATATAAACATGTATTGACTTGACTCTTCTTGTTAATTTTTAAAATAATTAAACATAATTCATCACAGGGTTATACTCCTCTCAACTCTTACCGATACTGCAAAGTGAATGTTGTAAGTATCAGAAATATTCTAGAATCAAGCATCATAGAATTCTCATGGGATATTGTCAAGTCATAATTAAGGTCATCTATCCTCTCCAAAATGATGCCAATACTTTTCCCTACAATCTGAAGGTTTGTGAAAATGTTAACACACAGTGGCCAAAAATAGAGATCATCCTACTCAGTATGAACTATCTGTCCTCTGGACTTCCAATAAAGCAGTAGCTCAGTTTCTCCATTTTCTATGTGACTTTTCATCATGTTTATTGTCTATGGGGTCATGTTTATTGTCTATGGGGTCATGCTTATTGTCTATGGGGTCATGCTTATTGTCTATGGGGAATATTAGGAAGGGGCCTGCATCATACTTAAGCTTGCAGTGGGGACACAGGAAAGACTGAATCTAAAATAGTCCTACCCAGATGTGGTGGTCCATGCTTGTAATCCCAGTATTCTGGGAGACTGAAGCAGGAGGGTCACAAGTTTAAATCCAGCTGAGACAGCTGAGCAACTCATCAAGACACTGTCACAAAAAAAAAAAAAAAAAGAAGAAGAAGAAAGAAAAACAACTGGGTATGTACCTTGGTGGGAAGGTCCTGGGTTCAGTTCCCAGTACCAAAACAAACAAACTTTCCTAAAATGGAAATGTTGCTTAGCCACTGATGCATCCTGACCTCCTGCACCGGGGATGACCTGGATGGTACTAAATTTCTTTCAGATTGCTGAATCATTTCAATTGTTTCCTCCCTAAAGACATCAAAGCTCTATCAAAAATCCCTGCATGGGGCCGGGGATCTAGCTCAGTGGCCTAAGTGCCTGCCTGACAAGTGCAAGTTCGTGAGTTCAATCCCCGGTGCTGCAAAAAAAAAAAAAAATCCCTGCATGATGCAAACTCTGACTCCAAGCTCACTGTGCTCAAGCCTTCAGGGAAAAATCCTCTTGGAAGTCAAAAACTGTTTATGCTGAAACTTGTAAAACACAGAATTATGATATGACAGAGCAATCCCACTCCTAGATATTACCCAAAATACTCGAAAACAAGAATTCAAACAGATACTTGTTTGCCAAAGTTTGAAGAATCAACATTACACAAATAGCCAAAAAGTGGAAACAGTTCACATGTCCATCAACAGATTAGTGGATGAGCAAAATGCAATGTGTACATACTATGGAATAGTATTCAGCTGTGAGAAGGGAAGAAGTTCTGACACCATGCTACAACATAGATGCATCTTGAAAACATTATAATAAGTGAAATATTGTCTGATTTCACCTGTATAAAGTGCCTACAACATGAACTACTCCCATGGACTTTCTGCCACAGAGTAGACATTATCATTTAATGGATACAGAATTCCTGTTTGGAAACAGATAGTGGCATAGATAGATAGATAGATAGATAGATAGATAGATAGATAGAAGATAGATAGATGACTGTAACAAAAGCCACCAAAGTGTAAAAACAGTTGTAACAGCAAATTTATGTTTTATCTATTTTATCATAATCACAAAGGAAAGTATTGGCTACTGGTAGAGATAGGTAAAAAGTCAACTGTGGTAAGTACCCTGAAGACTATGTTATGCTTTGTGTCTGGATATCCCCTCAGGAGATCATGGTGGGGTAGGCTTTTCAGAAGCTACTGAATCTAGAGTTCGTGACTGGTTCATTGTCTAGTGCCGGGATTGGAGGTGTGAGTGCTACACCCGCCCTGGGGCAGGTAACCTGAGTACAATATAAGGCAGGGAAAGCCACTTGTGCTTCCCTTTTGCCCCCTTTTTCACCTTTAGTCTTGTTGTTTTTCTGTCTTCTGCTGCCATGAACTGTTGCCCCTCTACCTTGTGTCATTCTGCCTCAGAGCCAGCGCATAACGGACCGAAACCTCCACAAACTGAGCTCTATAAACCTTTCCTCCCTCAATTTTGGGCATCAGGTATTTTGTCTCAGCGAGGAGAGGAATGTTACTAAGACAGGCTATATGTAACTAGAACAAGTGGGATAGGGCTAGAATTAATTACTAATGTCCTGAAAAGAGAGAGATTGGGTGAGACTTTAAGGATGAAGTATTTGAGTGGGCATTTTCCAGGTGAACTGTGAGAGAGGAGGACTAAGGAAATAGAATGTACAAAAATAAGGAGATAAGAAATGGTAACCCGCAAGTTGGCTTTTACATATGGTGATGGCATGGAATTGGTTTGTAAGTTTGCTTTTTAAAAGCATTAGAGCTGAGACTTTAAAATTGAGAGATATCACGTAAAAATATGGAGTTGTTACTTCATTTTTAAAAATAGCTCTGAAAGAAGCTTCCAGCAATATTAGGCCTGAACTTTACAGCAAAAGTCTGCTGAAGCCTGGCTGTGGCTATAACCTTCCACCGGATACACTTACAGACTGTATTACTCACCTGGTGCAGAGGTCTGGGTCTTTGCGTCCTCTCAAAATTCGCACATGAAATCCTCCCCCTCAAGATGATGGTCATTAGGCAGGGTCTTTGGAGATGATTAAGTCTCAGGGCAAAGCCTTCCTGAATGGAATTAATGTCCTTATAAAAGAGACCTCAGAAATTTCCCTTGGCCCCTTCACCCTGTGAGGTCACAGAAAGAAAATGTCATCTACGAACCAGGAATTGAAACTTAGAGACTTGATTTTGGACTTCTCAGTTTCCAGAACCATGAGAAATAAATACTTGTTATTTATAACTCAGCAATATGACATTTTATTATAGCAACCTGAATGGACCAAGACTTGAACTGTACAGGGACCTGGAGATGGTTATCCTTGCCATAGAATTCTGAAGTTCAATTGCATAGATAGATAGCTCTGTGTGTGTGTGTGTGTGTGTGTGTGTGTGTGTGTGTGTGTGTGTGTGAGAGAGAGAGAGAGAGAGAGAGAGAGAGAGAACATAAACAGTGCATAAAATGTCTAAGGCTGTCTCAGTTCTTTCAGTTCAACTTGTTCTGGTACATAAACAACAACTAAAAGGTATATATGCCAAACATCCCTTTGGGACTGTGCCTCTTCTTCACAAAGCGCCAAGGTTAGAACACAAAGAGAGTAGGCAGCAGACATCTGCCTAAACATTTTCCAAAGAACAGAGATGGGGAATTACACACAATCAGAGCAGGTGGTAGGGAACTGGTCCTAGCATCCCACCTGGGACTGTCTTGGGCGCCACTGCTCATATAATTAGCTAATGCAATTGAGAGTAGCCTGCTTTCAAAAGAGAGATGTGACCAGATCAATCAAGCAAGCAACAATACAAACAGCAAAGAATCAATAAGCAGGGCCGTTTGGTTTCCTAGCCAAGGTCGAACTGAGAGATCAGTGTGAATTTCTGATGAAAAGCCAGCAAGCGGAGAAGTCAAAACTAAAAATAGAAGTTCTTTTAACTTTTTATGGGAACTCATAAATGTACACTATATGGGTGATTCTATTAACATTAGAATTAATAATAAATGTTTGCAGGAAACATTACATATTTCCAAACAAGGCCACCGTAGGGAATCCTAAGACTCTTTAAGTTCATTGCTAGGTTATTTTGCACTTCACTTACAATGAAGAAATCAATTTTAAAACTTCTATGCACATTAAGGGAATGTTAAGGTCACCATACACTTAGCATTTCTTCTGTACCAGTTTGTCATGTTCACAGATGAAGATGGAAATTTTCCTAAGCATTTCATACTAAAAATTAACATGATTTCCCATCACATGTAATGAGTTGCCATAATTCATTACTTTAGAAGTTCTACCAATTAGATCCAATAGTCAACTGAACAAGAAATAGCATGATTGTGATTCAGTAGTCTTGTCCTTTTAGTATAGTCTACACCAGCTTATGATACATGTCCATACCTATTTCTTTTCCATTTTGCTGCCTGGAAAGCCCCAACAGTGTGATTTTTCTGAGTAATGGCATACAATCTCTGGAAATTCAAAACCACTATCTAGAAAAAGCTATACATGGAGCTTGTGCAGCTCACTAATTTATTTAAAAGACATATCCTAAATATCTAGCTATCTAGTAAACCCTTGAGAGAATGAGCTATAGGGCGACTAAACTTTGTTTCCCAGGTAGCTCTTACAGGTCAAGCTGTTCTGACAAATTTTCATATACTCAGTGGCTTAAAAATAATGGAAATGTATTTCTCACTGTTCTGGAGGCTTGGAATACTGAGATCAGGTGCCAACATTTTTGGGTGCTGGTGAGGGCCTCTTCCATGTTGCAGATTCCATCTTCTTTCTGTGCCCTCCCAAGCAGGAAAGAGGGCATAGTTGCTCTCTGGGATCCTTTTTCTAAAGAGCACTAATTCCATTCATGAGGACTCAGCCCTCCTGACCTAATCACCTCCCAAAGTCTCCATCTCCTAATACCATTATGTAGGGAATGAAGACCTCAGCATATGAACTTTGGGAACATAAGCACTCAGACCGTGGCATAACCTATGCCACAATAATGCTGCATCAAAACTCACCTTTCCATAGTTAGGTTAGGTAGAAATCTAGGCAGTCAAACAGGGCTGAGCCCTCAAGAGGTCAATGCAGAAGACAGCTGTGTCCGGAGGTCCATTCACCGAAGATCAGGCTTCAAGAAAAAGAACTACTTACCCACATACTTCCCCTAGGGATGAAGAGCAGTGATTGATATTCTAAGTAGGCATCAATTACCTTGAGGTGGAGGGGCAAACCTCCTTACCCACCCCTTCCAGGAAAGTCCTTGCCAATCCTATGTGCACATTTTTGTTTTCCCATTTGATTCCCATTTAATCAATGTTACCCAAGCAACTATACTTACTGTATACTTATTGGTTGACCTATAGTTTTATTCCACCTCACACCCATCTTTTGATTTGCCATTGGTTCAATATTACCCAAGCGACTATACTTCTAATCTTATTGATTGAGTCCCACTTTAAGCCCGCCTCAACTTGTGACTTTGCTCAATAAAACACCCTTGAGAAGCGGGGTTGGTGGGCAACCCACTTTCCAGACCCCCTTCTGTCCCTCTCAGACAGTTTCTTTCCCTCAATAAATTCTTCCTACTCTTAGAAAAAAAGAAAACACCTTTCCTTCAGAGAACCAGCCAGAGTGGGTGTCTCCTCACTGCCCATAGGAGATTGTACTCAACTGGACCAAGGCTGGCACAGTTGAGCAGTTCTGCCTGCAAAAGAGGTTCTTTCTGGGCTTGGCATCAGGGTTGGCTTGAGGGTTGGGCTCGGGTCTGTTCAAATACATTTGTTCTGTAGCTACGGCTCAGGCAGTAGTTATAGGGGAAGCTGTTTTTGTGGCAGGTCACCTGAGCACAGGAATCGCTCCAAACCCAAGCACATTTAAAGCCCCCTTAACATTACAAGCTATTGGCCAAAGCAAAGTTGGTGCCATGGGGAAATGGAGCCTGCCCCTAGGGGCTGGGAAATTAAGGACTGAACAATACCACAGCACATCAGTTTTGAAGTGGGAGAGAAGGAAAGGGAGAGTGGAGGGTTAGACTGCTGGTGATGGAGGACACTGCAGAAGAAAGGCATTTAATATGAGAAGGTCTGCTTCAGCCTGTAATGTTCTCTGGTTGCCTTATAATGCCATACAAAATAATTACATCCAATACTCATTATCTATTAGAGCTTGTCAATTCATTTAGCTTGGGAGCTGGCTGGGGGATTAGTAAAGCATATTTCTGGGTGTGTCTGGGTAGGTCTGGCCTTGGCTCCCTATCCCCTTCCTCTCAGGATTCTTTACCTGTCCTTTGCTTCCAAGCCACCGTGAACCATGAACTAAGCATCTTTGCTCTACCATGACCTTCTGCCCTAATGTTCCTTTCTTGAAGCCAGTCAGCCATGGATTAAATCCCCCAAAACTGTGAAACAAATTTAAACCCTTCCTCCTTTAAACTGTGTGTGTCAGGTACTGTGTCTTAGTGACAGGAAAGCTGACTTTTGCAAATGCGTGAAAATTAGGTTTTGTTTTTATAGAATAAATCACTCCGTTCACAAACTTGGCTTTAAAGAAAATTGGCAGTTAGAATTTCTAGGTGTATAGCTCTAGCTCTGAGCTTTCTTAAATTCCAAAATCTTATAGCTAATGGCCTAATATCCCCAATGATATATACCTTAAAATAATACATGCAAAACCACTCTCGAGTTTCTTCTAAATCTATTATTCCCATTTCTTCCCCACCTCAGAAAACACAACCCTATCCTTACAGTTCCTCAGTCTAAAAACCTTAATAGTAGCAAATAGGTTAGAGTTTCCTGAAAAGTCTGACAATCAGCCCAGCAAGGGATTGTTAAATATGGTTGAAAAAACTTCTTTGCTAATGGAGACTTCTTTGAAAATAGAAGAGGAGAGATGGAGAAAGGAAGGCACGGAGCAAAATGTAGTCTTGCACATGATGAAGGCAAGCTTAGAGCGAAACAGAACAAACTAAATATGTCCCTCAGATCCCTTTGGTCTATGACAGCCTTTGATGCTCTTATCTGACACATTTACTTGCAAAGCAGATGCTGAGTTTGGATACAATTTATGCCAGCACCTTCTAGAGGCTACTGCTTGACTCCTTCCTAGAAGAGGCCCCTATTTGTGAACAAAAAGCTAAAAATATGCTTCTTTCTCATTTGGAGAATGAAAGTAATAAACCTTCAACACTTTGGGGAATTAAATTCCTTGTTACAGAAACAAATATCCATTCAATATCCAGGTCTAACTCACTGCATACAGCTAAGTAGGAGACCTGACAGTTTACCCCATCTTTCATTATGTAAGGGTCATGTGACCCAGATGTTGATGTCTGTTCTGTTCCTAGGCACTGGCATAAATGAGAATATTTTTATAAAGGGCCTAGTTAGTGAAAGCTTCTAATATCATAGTAGATGTACGTTGTTAGTTAAACCAGAACACTATTCTGCTATATTTATAGAAGACAGACTGGGGGAGCTGGGGTTTTTAAAACTCTATGAATATTTTTTAGTGTTTTCCAATTTATAGAACACATTTTCACATACACTACCTTATTTCGCCTGTAAGATGTTATTGCATTGTTTTGTTTTGTTTTAATGATCAAGTTCCAGAGAGACTAACTAATGTGATCAAAGTCAAAGTCACAAAACGAGAACACAGCAGAACTGAGAGGTGAGTCTAGGTTGGGTGACTCTCAATATTTTCCCACTGGTTGGGGGTAGACCCCTGGACAGAAGTGTGGGCAGCTTTCCTTGAAGGAGTCCTGAAATTTACTCAGATGTAAAGTCAAGCAAGACAATACATGGCACTTACACATCTCTGAGTTTCCCCCTTTTTCAGGAATTATAAAGAACAAAGTAAGAGAAAGGGCCTGTTCAGAGGGTGCTCATTGGGCAGCAGGTTCTCTCCAAACATGCCACCCCAAAATAAGTCTTGGCATACTGATTATTTGGAGGTAAAGAATCTTGAGAAAACCACAGGGGCACAAATGTCACTCTGACCTCTCTTCCGTTTCTTCAAAGCAGGAGACGAATGTGTTATGTGAAAGATGCCTCTTGTCTCGCTCATTTTCTCATTGCTGAGACAGAACACCTGATACCCACAACTTAAAAGAGGCTCATTTTTTTGAGGTTTTGGTCCATGGTAGGCTGGCTGCAAGGTAGAAACAGCATGGTGGAAGGACCGTCGCCAAGGAAAGCTGCTAACGTCATTGCAGCCAGAAGCAGAGAAAGCGAAGGAGCCAGGGAGGGAGATGCACCTTTCCCCAGTGAACCACCTCTTCTGGACGGCCCCGCCTTCCGCAGCACACAAAGCTGCTGAACTCAGCAGGAGATGATCCCACTGATGACTACAGTGCCCCCACGATCAGTCATCAGTCATCGTGCACAAGCCTGGTCTGTGGGCGCGAGAGGCCTTCCGGGGTCATTCTTGATCTAAACCATAGCACCATCTTCTGCCAGAAGAAAGCATTGTGATTAGCATCAAACACAGGAAGTGAAGGCCAAGGGAATTTTGTGTAGATCTTGTTAAAATAACTCTTATCTTCTTTTAGTCTCCCCACTTAAGTTTCTTTTCACAGCTTACTTTTGTCTGCCTAGTTCAGTATGTAAGTATTCGACTCCACTTGAATCTTTGGGACTTCATTTCCTGATGAAGGCTTCCAAGCCACATAAAACTTATAGCAAGTAAGTTTATATGTTTTTCTCCTATTCATCTGTCTCACATCAATTTAATTCTCAGGCCCAGCACCCTCCCCCCAAATGTGAAAGGACAGAAGTAAAATCTTGCTTCTCTGACACGCACAGGCCAAAAGAGAGTACAGAATGTCTGCAGAATTCTAAACATGCATGCATGTGTAGTCACATGCATAGATGCAATAAGATACACACACTGGCAGGCACACATTTGGTCCTCAGGATAGACACACATTCAGCCCTCTGCCACCTTGGTGTTTGCTTCTGTGGACTCAACCAACTGAAGATTGAAAAATTTTTTTAAATTGCATATGTACTGACCATGTATAGGTTTTTTTTTTTGGAGGGGTCATAGTTTCCTAAATAATACAAAATTCCAACTATTTGCATGATATTTACATCATGTTAGGCATTAGGGTTAATCTAGAGATGATTTAAAGTCTACAGGAAAATGTGTGTAGGTTATAAGCAAATACTGTGTCATTTTATAGAAAGGACCTAAGCATCTGAGCATTTTGGTATCCAAGGGGGATCCTGGGACAAATTCCACATGTATACCAAAGGACAACTGTACATATGCATAGATAGATAGATAGACAGCTATACAGATATAGTTATATATACTTCAAAGCAGCACATTTTCTTACTTATTCTTTAATAAGCAATAGTCTACTCCAAAATTAATCCAGGAGATTCAGTTATCGTTGCCCCAGACATACTCACTGTATAGCACTTCTTTTTAGATTGCATCACAGTCATGGTCTCAGGCTTTCTGGACTTGGAAATGATTTTATTGTGCAGAGGAAGAAGAGGGGTTCTAAATGTTCACTTCTGGGTGCCAAATGAGTTAGAAATGGCCCTCAGTGAGGCTCGGGGCTGATGGAAGCCTGGTCAGGGAAGAGGATGAAATTGGGCCCACAGAGCAGCTACAGCACCCTGGCCGGGCACACAAGCCCTGTGCTCCGCAGGCACTCACCTCACTGTGGCCCGGCATTTGGTGTCTCCTGTAGATGATGCTTCTGCTCAGGATCTGTGTGACATGTGCCCTTACTTCCTGAGGTCTCTGTCAGACAGACTTCTCACACCTAAGGAAATAGTAATCTCTGTCATTCTTCATGGCCACCCTATTTTATTCTGCTTCAATTAGCACATGTAGTAAGTAATACATTAATTTGCCAAATGTGTTTTTGCTTGGTTTGTAGAACCTAAATCCATGAGGTCCAGGGCCTTGTTTGGGTCACTGCCCTGCACCCATCACTTTGGAGACTTCTTGGTGTATAGTCATCAGTCATTTTGGAATAAATTGATGAGTTCACTGGAGATATCGAAGCTAAGATTGCTACATTGGGGGGTTCAGAGAAAGACAGAAAATGTGGATTTATACACTTGAGAATTCAACAAAATTCTGTCTGCTTTATTGTGCTGCCTTCAGCCCCATTCTCCAGCCCTAGATCCACAAGACAAGTGTCGGGCACACATTCTATCGCCTACCACTATATTTGGGGAAGATATTGAAAGATACCATTGCAGAAAAATTCAGGGGCTCTAGAGAAGAGGACTTCAGGTATTGATATGTAGGGTCCCCTCTCAAAAATCTAACTTGACCCTCAATCATTGCCTAACGAAGTTTCATAACTCAGTACATCAAACTTAATTCAAAAGTATAACATAATTAGGAAATGCACACCTTTTATTTCTCTACAATAAAGGTCAAAATACACATGGGGATTGAAGGTCTGTGGTATATGAAGAAAAGAAACAATATTACCTACTACAATGTAATTTGGAGATTTGAAAGTTGTTTTATTGCTGAAAATCACCACTACTTAACAAACAGTACCATGAATGACTAACCATCATCACAGAGTTTGAGTTAGCAATAAGCATCCGTATTCCTTACATGATGTTCTTTCATACCATTAAAGTCAAGGTATTTCTTTGATACAGACTCATGTATTTCCATGGAAACCTGTTCTATTGCCTAGGCGACCAAGGGTTCATGCTGGCACACTAGATTATTTTAAATTTTTCAGAAAAGAAGTTAGAAAATTAGAGTTCTTGGCTAAGTTTAAAGTCTACTTAATTATTCTCTTGTACATATTTAAAATGTTTCATTTTACCTCAGATGCAAGCCAAAATAAAGTCTCCCATTGATCTTGTGAATTCTACAACTTTTTATATTAATTAGATAGATATTATGGAAATTACATTTGCCTGAATTTTTTATAAAGGATCTATTTGATAAAATTCATACTTTGGTTTTCAATCAACCTTCAAGGGATAGATGGTGGTTCAAGTGCCTAGGACAGAAAAGTCATTGGAATTATTCACAGGAAATGTTGATACTCTCATCCCACAGGGTAAACATTTTAAAGAAGATAAAGAATGTAAATCATATGTAGGGAGGGACTACATGGCAAATAATCAAGAATATCTACTAGACACTGGGAATCATGTAGTTGAGTAAGCACAGTCGAAAAGTTTTGAATAATCATTAATCTAGACGAAGGTCAGTTTTAGGGGTATGGCATGCTTTTCATACATTTTTATAGTTGTTAGAAAAACATAGCTGAAGATGCTTATAAACATGCAGGACCAGGGCTAGAAGAGATAGCTCATGGTTTGAATGACAGATTCAAGATCAAAGTAACCCAACAGACTGTGATGTTGGGCCTTTAGGGGCTGATTAGTTTACAAGAGTGGAGTCACTGTGTATAGAATTAGTACCTCTATAAAGAAGAGCTACTTTACCCTTCCAAAGTGTGAAGACACAGCAGGAAGGCACTACCTGTGAACCAGGAAGAAGTGGACCCTCCAAGACATCAAATCTGCCACTCCTTGACCTCAGACTTCTCAGTCTCTAGAACTTCAAGAAACAAATTTTTGTTATTTATAAGCCACTCTGTTCATAGTATT
>RJWT010024081.1:0-16596 GCA_004365215.1 Cuniculus paca | reverse complement strand
GCTACTCTTTTCTCCTGTGTAATTTTTGAGAAAAGTCTTTCAGAAATGTAATTATCTTTCTTTTTCATAATTTTTGTTCTTTTATTGACAGTAACCTCCAAGAAGTACTATGGCAGGGGAGGAGTTCCGAGTGTGACAGGCTGCTGCTGCAGGTGGTAAAAGAATTTACCGAATAGTCAAGGAATTTAGAAGTGAAGAGTGTATTGATACACTGCAGAAGAGGAGCAGATGAGGCTGAGAGAGAACTGCGCCGTCAGGGTGAAAGGCCGAGATTTTTATAAGGGTTTGAGGACATGCAAAGGGTATGGGTGATCAAAAAAAGCATCAGGAAGGTTTTCTTTAGGTCAGCCTACACTTTATCTCACAGGAGCACTGATAATTAGGTTAATAGTTACACGTAAAAGGCGCCAATTTAATATGGTTCACTACTTTGGTTCTCACAAAAGATCCTTGAGGCTCAAAACAAGGATTTTGTGAAGACCTGAGTTTTCAGCCCAGTTATACTGCAAATGAGCTGTGTCGCATGAAAATCAAGCAACCTTTCTGGGCTTCCATTATCAGATCTGAGAGGAGACTGAATTCATTAGACATTTATTAACCTTGCTGTAAGATCCATTTCAATTGTAAAATTCAAAACTCTATCTCATACTCCTCCACATTAATTGCCCTTCTACCTAGTCCTTCAGATTGTCATTTTTCCTTCTATCCTCACTATCTTGGTTACTTTTCTCTCATTGCTGGGACAAAATACCTCACATCCAAAGTTAAGGAAAGAAAGGTTTATTTAGTTCATAGTTCATGGAGGTTTCAGTACCTAATCCCAAGGCAGGGTGGCATGGCACAGGGGAAACACTTTAAGGTAGCAGAAGACAGCAAAACAGCAAGAGCAAAAGGGTGGGGGGAGCCTCTTTTCCTCCCTTACATTGTAAGCAGGCAACCTCCCCATCCAAGGGTGGGTGAAGCACTCACACCACCTCTTTGCCCTCTTCTTGGATAGGCTGAGGATGTTTACAAGGTAAGGACTCTGGTTCCCTGCTGAATCCCTTAGTTAAACTTCTAAACTTCTCAAGTGGATGCACTATATCAACCACGACAATCACCAATAGACAGACTTCTCTATGGCTGTCTATAACTTGAATCAACTCTACCTGCATTATTTGCATACTTCCTGAAAATCATTGCTCTTGCTTTGCTCCAAATATGTTTCACATCCCAGCCTCGTCTCCCCAGTCTGAATCTTAACATCTGCCAAGGGCCAACTCAAGCCTCTTTTCTCTCCCAGCTCTCGCCTTCAACTTCAGCCCACATGAATTACTAAAAACTTAATAGGCTGGCTGTGTTATTTCACGCCAATTTCTTATTTTGCTACTGACACACTCTCCAACCACCCACCATCCACAACCCAGCTACCCTGTTAGCACAGACTGCATCTTTTAAGAATGCTTCCCTTGTACCTGCTATTTTAAATTTTAATTACTTTGTCAACTAAATTTCCAATTTAATTCTTTCAACTTTTGTCCTCTTTCAATCATTTAAGCATATGTCAAATTATATTAATTAGTTTCAAGAGATATTAATTAATGTCAAGTGAAAAAAATCTGGGTTTCATAGTCCAAGGAGTTTGGGGGAAAGCTAATTAATACAATTAAACTTGTTTTGTTTTTTTCTTTGTTGGAATTTGTTACTCAGAAGTTGAACCCAAGGCTTTTTGTACTGAGATATATCCCCAGCCCTTTTTTATTTTTTATTTTGAGAGAGTTGCTAAGTTGTTAAATTGCCCAGGCTGGACTTGAACTTGGGATCCTCCCAACTCAGCCTCCCAGAGTGCTGAGATTGCAGGTGTTTACCACCTCACCCAGCTTAAACATTTCTTTCATGCTGTCCTCCACTGCCTTTGGTATTCTTGCCATTCCTCCAAAGTTACTCAACTATGGCACCCACTTATACTTAGAGAATGTCTTTTTTTTTTTAAAGAGAAAAAGATTATACACAGTTTCAAAACAAGATAATAGGAAATTCACAGTAGTTAATATATTGCATATTGCTATCTTCAAAGCAGTGGTTCAGATTACAAAATACAGGCATACAAAGTTGATCAAACAATATAAGCACAAACTGTTCTTTTCAATGAATTAATAGAAGTTAGTAGTGAAATTATTTTAGCTATCTTGTATAACTTTGTTTGTTCTTTTTTGTTTTGTTTTTCCTTCCTTCTTTTCTCCTTTCCCCCATCCTAGTTGTTCTTTCCTTTTGAGCAGTTTCTTTCCCTTTCACTATATCTATTGTACCATTTGGATCTTACTTACTCCTTCAGTTTCTTACACTATGGAGACAATACAGTGTTTACAAATGCGAGTCTGATTTATTTCACTTATGAATATGGTCTCTAGGTGCATCCATTTACCTATAAAAGCCTCAAGTTTATCCTTCTTTAGATCCGAGTAGTAATTCTTTGTATTGAAAGACCACATCACTTTTATCCATTCCTTGTTTGATGGGCATTTGGGTTGTTTCCAAGATTCAGCTATTACAAATTGTGCTGCAATAAACATGGGTGCACATATATTTCTGTGGCATGGTGTTTTTAATTCTCCTGGGAAAATACCCAGAAGGGGAATAGCTGGATTGAATGGGACCTCTAATTCCAGTTTTTTGAGGAATCTTCATGCTGCTTTCCCCCGTGTTGTACCAGTCTACGCACCCACCAACAATGGAGAAAGGTTCCCTTTTCCCCATAGCCCCTCCAGAATTTGTTATTGGTTGGTCAGTGTTGTTTTAATTTGCATTTCTCAAATGACCAGTGATGTTGACAATTTTTTTCATGTATTTCTTTGCCATTTGTATTTCTTCATCTGAGAAGGGTATATTCATCTCAGATGCACATTTTTGGTTTGGATCTTTAATTGGGAGGCCTGATTTTTAAAAAATTCTTTATATATTCTAGATAGATGTCCTTTGTCTGAGGGACAATTGGCTAAAATTTTATGCCACTGTGTGCTGTTTTCTTTTCACTTTGTTGGTGATTTCTTTTGATGTTCAAAAACTTTAATAAGATGAGATCCCAGTTGTTGATTCTTTGAAGTACTTCCTGTGCAGTTTGGTTTTTGTTCATGAACCCTCTGCCTATCCCTATGGCTTCAAAGTTTCTGTCTACTTTCTCTTCCAGTAGATTTAGTGTTTCTATTTTAATAATCAGATCCTTGCTCCATTTTCACTTTACTTCAGTGCATGGTGATAGACATGGGTCTAGTTTTAGTCTTTGGCATGTGGAAAGCCAGTTTTTTGAGCACCGTTTATTAAAGAAGTTATCTTTCTTCCAGTGAACGTGTTTGACCCCTTTGTCAAAGATAAGGTGGTTGAGTGTGTTTGTTGTTATGTTTGCATCTTCTAATCTGTTCCACTGATCCTCAGGTCTGGTGTTTTTTTTTTTTTTTGCCAGTACCATACTGATTTTATCACAGTGGCTTTGTAGTATAATTTCAAGTCAGGTATTGTGATGCCTCATGCCTTGCCTTTGTTGCCCAGGATTGCCTTTGCTATTCTAGGTCTCTTCTGTTTCCAAATAATTTTAAGAATGTTTTCTCTAGATCCGTGAGATATGCTAATGGTATTTTGATCAGGATTGCACTAAATCTGTGTAACAATTTTGGGAATATGGCCATTTTCACAATGTTGGTTCTTCCTATCCATGAGCAAGATGTATCTTTCCATTTTCCGATAGCCTCTTCGATCTTTTTTTTTTTTTCAGAGTACTGTAATTTTCAGTGTATAGATCTTTTACATCCTTTGTTAGGTGGATTCCTAAATATTTCATTTTTTTGAATGTTACTGTGAAGGGTGTGGTTTCCCTAATTTCTCTCTCAGTGAGTTTGTTGTTTGTGTACAGGAATGCTATTGATTTTTAAGTATTGATTTTGTATCCAGCTATGCTACCGAATTTGTTTATTAATTCTAGAAGTCTTCTGATGGAGTTTTTGGGGTCTTCCATGGGAGTATCATGTCATCTGCAAATAATGATAATTTAACTTCTTCCTTTCCTATCCTTATTCCTTTTATTTCTCTGTCTTATCTAATTGCTTTGGCTAATGTGTCCAGAACTACATTGAATAGGAGTGGTGATAGTGGACATCCTTGTCTTGTTCCTGATTTTAAAGTGAAAGCTTTAGTCAGTTTTTGTCAGTTTAGTATGATGTTGCCTGTTGGTTTGTCATAGATGGCTTTTATCAGGTTGACGTAAAGACCATCTATTCTGATTGGGGAATGGCTTGCCTCTTTAGTGTTCCACAGAATAGGCTGTGGTAAATACAGCTTCATAGTTTCCTTGTTGGAGGAAGCACAGAGTAGTGAAAAGAATGTGATCACTTGGAGCCAAACTTGGATTTTTATGCCTTTCACAACTGCTAGCAACATGGCTCTAATCTGATTACTACGCTCTCTGAGCTCATTTTCTCAACTAGAAAGTAAAGGCAGTAGCAGCAGTGGCCGAGTGGTTAAGGCATTGGTCTTGAAAGAAAAAGGCATGTTAGTGCACTTCCTTTGCAGAATTGTCCCAAAAGTTAAGAAGAGGAAGTGCCTAGCTCAGAACCTCATTCTTTTCACCCTGTATGGTCATAAATTACAGTAGTTTGGTAAAAGTTCTAGAAAATGGTAAAAAGTAGTGGAGACCCTCATGCTTCTATTTGGAGTATTTTATTAAAGAGGAAATATTTCAATTCCAATCCAACATCCTGAAAGTGACTGATGTCAGACAATTTGTAACCTCATTGAAGTGCTGTAAATTAGACCTCTGTTTTTGCAAAGAGATAGGGACATGTTATTATTTTTCTTTATCAACAAAAATAAGAGTTTGTCTCAAATACAGGTAATTGTCTTCATCCTAATGGCTACATTTTCATCATTTTTATAGAGATTATTGACTATAACAATTTCCACCCCTGGTCTCTTCAATTGATATTAAACTCAATGAATGAAGAGTCATATTTTTCATGCTCCCTACTTTTCCAATAATAACATAGTAGCTGGCATATAAATAAGAGCTAAGATAATTGTTTAGTGGGCTGGAGGTGTAGCTCAGTGATAGAGCCCTTCCCCTGCATGCACCAGGCCCTGGGTTCCATCCCCGGTACAGATATTAGATAGGTAGATAGATAGATAGGTAGATGGGTAGATAGATAAGTAAGTACTTGTCAACTTCATGATTCAAAGCAAAATATACATTGTTAGATTAAAAAGGGTCCAGGAAACATGCTAGGCCAAATACCTTCTGTATAGCTGGAAAAGTGAGTTCTCAAATGATTTATCACAAATATATTGGCATAGATTTTATTTGTTTTGTTTTTATAATAGACACGAAAGGAAAGGCAAAACATTACCTCTAACCTGTTGTGTCTCTGGCTGAACCTAAGAATTAAACTGACATGAGAGATTAACAAAAGAAAAACATACACATTTGTATGTGTATGAGTTGCAGTCAGAAGAATAATGCATGCATAAATTGTTTTTCTAAGGTATTACAGTAAAAGACACTGCCACTAATCCTGCTCAGAATACTCCTCATCTCTGCAAAGACACTTAATGCATTGTACTTGCCGCATTCTGAAGCAGTTTCGGAAGTCCTCCTTTGTGAATATTGTTAGTTGTGCTGTCTTCACTGCTGTGATGTCCTGAATCAATTCAAAATGTTTAACTTACATGGTCATTCTGCCTTTGAGGAAGGGCCAGACATTACACACAAATGTCAGATCCAGTTAATGAGGTGGATGAGGACGCATCATAATGATTTTATGAACCTGCCTTTCCATTGGATGGTTTAGCAGGAAGGTTTGATCACATCTCATAAAGACACTCATGAAAGAGAACTTCCAGAACTGCTTCAAAGAGCGGCAAGAATATTGAGATAAGTGTGTTCAGAGAGCGGGAGAATGTTTGAGGGGAATCATTGGCAATGTGTCTTTTATTGTAATAAATTTTAAAAATTTGAACCTTCACCATTTATTTTGATTATACTTCATACACAAGTCCATACAGGAAAACGAAGACCAAAAAAAAGTGGCAAAAACTGGATAGTTATGTATTAAATTGGACAAACAATAGTGATTGTGGAAAAGCCACAGAAATGTATGGAGAAACTAAAGGATGATATCAATGATTTTAAGAAGGTCTGTTTATAAATTTTTCTCATCCTCAACTGTCCATCCCTGGTGATGAGAACTTTTCTTCTGGTACAGGGAGAATAGTGTCCTTTTTCGTACCTGCAGTTTTGCAAGTGCCTTTATCTCAAAATAATCTTTATACCAAAGTGGCAAGTTTGTGGATGGTATGTTCTGCCACCTTTCAACATTAAATCTACAGTTTCATTTCTATTTTGTTTTGGTCATTTTGTGATACTAAAAGTTGAACGGAGGATTTCATGAAAGTGCTGTACCACTGAGCTACATCCCCAGTCCTTTTTGAAATTTTATTTTGAGACAAGATCTCACTAAATTATTCAAGTTGACCTTAAACTTGTGATCCTCCTGCTTCAGCATCCCACGTAGTTGGGATTATAGGCACTTGCCTTCATGCTCACCTTAAATCTATAGTTTTAAAGGAAGAAAGACAAATATTTTCTGTAATTAAAATACAATCTTATGCATTCAAAAAATTGTTTGCGCGAATGGTACTCCCCAAAAAGGTCCTAAATTGTTTTTCTTTTTCCAAATACTGATATGTATCATTAACATATCATAATTAATCTCTTTAAAACTATTCCTCTTCCTACCTTTCCCTTCCTTTTACATCACACCCAAAGTTGCTTTTTAAAATATGTATATTTTAACTAAAATAATCTGATGCTGCTTTGAGTCAGTGGTATTGTAAGTATTGCTCATGAGTCACAAATCTTTCACTTGCCAGGAAGCTCCTGCCTCTCAGGAAATCTAGGTAAGAAAAGTTGGCTCTGCAGAGTTAGGAAGTGATGGAAATGAGAACAGCCAATTTGATGTTCTCTTGAAGGAATAGGTCACCCAGTTTAACAACTGCTGGGTGCCACAGACTTATTTTGTCTCATAAGCTTATTTTAATCCTATTGAGCGTGTACTTCTGTATTAACTATGGCATCTGTGTGGTACTTTAAGTTTTAAAAGCATTTTAAATTGTTGGTCAACATTTCTTTTCTATATGGTTTAAATAACAAACAGGGTAGGGATTGTTTTGTTTTAATTTTTGGGTCCTCTCTATGGTTTTTAAATAACTTCAGTTA
This sequence comes from Cuniculus paca, assembly GCA_004365215.1. Lineage (NCBI taxonomy): Eukaryota > Metazoa > Chordata > Mammalia > Rodentia > Cuniculidae > Cuniculus > Cuniculus paca. The sequence goes on along the minus strand of RJWT010024081.1, from coordinate 9,356 downwards.
GATTTATTCGATCTGATTAAAGGAAAGTATAAGTGATGTGGGATCAATTTTTGGTCAGGTAATATTTGTGAAAGCTAAAACAAGATGGTAAGTAGGATGCCCCAGGTGGAGAGCCAGTAATAGACTATACAGCGTGAAGTTTGATATACCCTACTGCACTCTTCTGAAAACATGTTTAATTAGGTATTTTTAGGATTAAAAAGTGAGTCAGATTTGTGAGCAGACCACATAATTCCTATGTGCTTAAAATTCTAAATCATGGTTTTCAGGTAGTATTTCAGTATAATTTTGTTTCGTTTCAACCTCACATCATTTATTCATTTGTTTGGTCATTTCTTTATTAGGTGCTAGGCACTGAAGTCAGGTCCTTGTGTATGGTAAGCATATCTTCTATCAGTGAAATACATCCACATCTCAAATATTTATTTTGTGTGCTCAGTGGGCTAAGCGTAACTCAAGGCATGGGGATAAGCTTAATAGGATCAATTTCTGTGGCCTTAGCAGTGCAGTCAAGATGACTTAACTAAATGGAAAAACTTACTTTTGTTTGAAGCATTTTTATAAAGGAGCCTTTTAAATCAAAGAGAGCTACCACTGATAATTACAATTAACACTGAGCATTCTAGTCATGGGCTATTTTAGTCCCATGTCTGATTTTGGTGAATGTCACTTATTCCCTAGGATTGGCTGGGTCACAGACTCATTTCCCACCAGTTGGGTGGCCTGCCAGCTTCATGTCGGGGTGTCGGCGGTGGAGGGGGGGACTTTTATATGACAACCTTATAATCTTTTCTCAGATTTCTGTTGTTTATATGATTCTGAATTATCTTATTTTGAAGGGACTAATTTTAAGGTTAGAGAACTACCTTCCTTCACTTTGTCACAGTTTATTACAAAAGTTAGCAAATTTTAGGTATTAAATATGTATATAACACGTTACTCTGGTCAAAAGAGTAAATAAAAAAATACATCCTCACTGCCCATTTTCCCATAATACACACGCGCACACACACACGGTGCTTGAGATCTAACCCACAGCCTCCTATTGACTAAGCACACATTCTACTCCTGAGTTATACCCTCAGCTCCCACACTTATGTTCCTGAATTATTGGATGGTTTTTACATAATGTAGATGACTGACAGAGCACAGCAATCAATTGTGCAGTCTTTTAATCCTATTTCAGGTACATACAAGTGGCCTCTTTCATGGGGCGGCTTTTGTAAAATAGACATTTGATATATTCCCAACCCCCTTTTTTCAGTGCAAGGGATAAAATTCATGGCATTGCACATATTAGGCAAGTACTCTCCCACTAACCCACTTGACAAATCTTTAGCATATAAGGTTGGGGAGTTAGTACAACAGATTAGACAGGGGGAAACAACCTCCAAAACAGAAGGGTGGAGAGGAACCCATCAGAACCACAGTGTAAAAATTACTGTCTCTCTGAGTTATAGTCTGAAGGATTAGGAAAGAGCAAGAGCTTTTCAGTTTGAAGATGACAAGAGTTTCAAAGAATAAAATACAGTCCCACTAGCTCTGTAAGCCTTAAATGGAGTCATGCTGCAGAAACATTAAAGGGCAAAATGATGCGTGAAAAGTACCTTTGGTAGACTTCAGTATAATTCCAGTTGATTTGGAAGCCATGTGTTACATAAAATAAATCTCAGTAAGCCATTCAATGACAGTTGAGGCAGAGACCTTAAGAACCAAGTGACTTTGTTGATGTTATTTTTAATTAGAATCATTTCTTTCCTCTGGTGTTTTGAGGACATGCTTCAAATCTACACATTGTCCACCTCCTGGAGAGAGGAAATCTGAAATTGTATCTCCTTCCTTCACACCACCAGCAACACCCGCCCCACTCCAGATCATTAGGGACGCACAGGCCAGGAAAAAAACAGAGTGAACTGTGTCCTGTTCTCGACTGAAGGGTCACTCCTCCTGCACATGACCTAAAAGTGGCATTCTCTTGAGATATCCCATAGATGCACGAAAGACTCTGGGAGGCAACATGCTGAAAGATGAAAAGCACTGCATTTGGGGAGGAAAAGATACAACTTTGAATTCCAACCTGTAACAGTACCCTTTGCTATCTGTACATCCCTGGATAGGCCCTTTCAACTATCCTAGCCTCAGTTGTTTCATCAGGTATGCCAATTATGTGTGCAGATAGTAAATTTTGACCTGCTACCAAATATCAGTTATCAGATTACTAATTTAAACTGAATAAATAAAAGCAGGGGGCTGGGGCTGTAGTTCAGTGGTAGAGTACTTGCCTAGCTCATGAGGCCCTGGGTTCCATCACTAGAACAGAAAAGAAAGAAAGAAAGAAAGAAAGAAAGAAAGAAAGAAAGAAAGAAAGAAAGAAAGAAAGAAAGAAAGAAAGAAAAAGAAAGAAAGATTGTAGAGAATATATTTCTGTATTGATTTGGATAAATTGTTCTACAATAAATGTCCAGCTATATTTCATCATTGTATTATATTTCTTTTAAGCTACTGATCATTGATTTTGAATGTTAGTTTACCTAACATTCACTCATCTAACTCGTTTCAGTGAAAAGATTTTTGTTCAAAATCTTATCTCATTTTTTGGCAAATACAGGCAGACAACAAACAGGATCTTGAAGTCCTTACCTGTTAGTTTTTTCTCTGGAAGAAAAAGTCCTTTATGACACAACTTCACGCAAATTAAATAATATGTGTTTTCCTGTCTACTTTAAAATACTAACAAGGATAATTAGACAGGAAAGAAAACATGGTTGTAGATGTGAAAGAGAAGCCAACGAGTATTTCCAACTTAACGAACCAGAAAAATAACCTTATACTGCTGTATAATTGCTGCTATTATTTGATGTGTTGGCACCAAGTTCATAGAAGAGACGCTCTAGACAAAGGAGGTTAATGAACAATGTTACTATTTGTACAAAGTGCAGAAGCTTGCTGCCTTGAAATGGATGGGGGACAACAATCCATTAAGGAATTTATCACACTGTACTCTAATTATTTCTTGTAAATTATCCCTCTGACTACACTGTGGGCTTTGTTAGAGCAAAAATAATGTCTTTGTCATCTTTTTTCCTTCAACACTCAGCAAAGTACCTAGCATTCATTCAAATTTTTGTTTTTGTTTTAATGAATGCACTTTTTCTTTTATTCATGGAGTTAGAAGAACAAGACAGAAGAAAAAAGATAAAGAGGTGTCTGTTAATAAAATCATAAGGAAATCTTTACTTTAAAATCCATTGGAAATAGAATTTGAATGTGCCATGGGTTTGGTTTGGTTTTTTGAGATGCTGGGGATAGGATGCAAAAGCTCCACCTGTTAGATAAGCACCTTACCACTGAGCTACTCCCTCAATCCTGAGAACTATGTTTTAGTTTACAATTCTGCCTGGTTGGATGCGTTGGAGATTCACCTCTTTAAATATGGAATTTGGGCACTGTATTAAAAAAATCCTCTGCCAGATACTTTCCAAATCTGCTCAAGGTTCTCTCACAAACTAGTTCCATATTATATGGTTAGTGCGAAGACATTAAGGTGTCTTAATTGTAACTTGTTTAAATTAGAGACTTGTTCCTGTTGATTCCTGTTTTGAATTATGTGTGCCCTGAAAAGTTTTATATGACAAAAAGATGGCAGTAATCTTCAGTTATACAATAGTTCCATAAATGTGGGAGGTTTCTGCCTTTTGTAGAGGGTGGGGGAGGGAGAGGTCATTGTCTTTCTCTTAATAGAGTAATGAAAATGCTAAACCTTTCTTGTCCAATGAAGTCAACATCCTCAATTATTGCATTTTAGTATTTTGATCTTTCCATTCCTTTCTCCTACCATAGGTTTATTTTCATAATGATTACTTCTTGATTTTCTTGGGTCCACCTATTACTCTGTGGTAGAATGTGTCCCATCTACACCACGAAAATTTGCTGTTATCTTCTTTCAGTGTATTCTCTCTGTCATTCTCTTCCAAAGCCTTTGCTTGTTCTTGCTTTTTGTCATTTTTCCTAACTATGTCATCTTATTGTTTTCTTAATTCTTATGCCTTCTGATTCTGTCTCATTTTTAGCTTTCTGAAAAAAAATTTTCTTAGCTGCTAGGACTTCTACTTTTTTTCCTGCCATTTTATATAGCCAACACTTATGCATGATTTTTGAAGGCTGAAAGGAAAGGTGGTGAGATAGATGGCATTTGGCTGGTCCTCTTGGGGGTGACAGCCACATAAACCTGGCTGAAGTCTTGGTCTGGAAGGAAACTTGGCTATGCCAGGACTCCTACAGTTCTCATCTTAAGAAGACTGACTTGTAGGGACCACATTCCTAGGAAATTTATATATAAACAAAAATTTCAATTTATTAATTTACAATAGTAGGTGTTTCTTTGTCTTGACCTGTATCCCTATATGTTCACCCAATCCAGGTGAACTCTAGTTCTTTGCTGATAGTGATGGAAACTGAGTGATCAAAGATTGCCTGGAAAACATGAAATCAAAGCGTGTGTGTGCGGAGGGGGGAGTTAGTTTAGAGAGCTATTTCATCTAGATCTGGAATGTCTGATGACTCACAATTGCCTCTCAACTGAGAACAGTCTGTACTGGATAAACACAGCCAACTCCAAGTCTCTGAGTTCCTTTCCCAGATGAGGTATACCGTGGTCCTTCTGAGCACAAGGTCAATCAGAGCACAATACGAAAAATGGGGTTTTGCTGCTGAACTGTATTACACTTTCAGTCACTGGGACAAAATACCCAGCACTCACAACTTGAAGGAGGAAAGGTTTATTTTCACTCACAGTTTCAGTTGCTTCAGTCCATGGTTGGATGGCTCCAAGGCAGAAACAGCACGGCAGAACAACATGGTAGAGCAAAACTGTTCCCTACATGGCAGCCAAGGAGCAGAAAGATACAGGAGGAATTGGGGACAACAATACACCCTTCCACCAAGGTGGTGGCACACCCCTGTAATTCCAGCACTCAGGAGGCTGAGGCAAGATGATGAGCACAAGTTCAAGGCCATCCTGGGTTATCTAGATAGTTTAAGGCCAGCCTGAACTATACAGTGAGACCGTGTCTCAAAAAAAAAAAAGTTAACCCTTTCAAGTCTTTCCCAGTGATAATTCACTGGTGAATATACCACCCCATGATCAAATTCCCTCCAAAACCCCACCTCTGAGTTCTAGATTTTTGGGGGACATTTTAGATCTAAATCGTAACATGAATTTACAGTCAGGCTTGTGTCCTAGGATTATTTTCAAGGCACTCTGAGTGGTGTACTAGGAATGATCACATTTCTCAATCATAATGTATTCATGTTGTCTCTTGATTTATATCCACTGATGCTCAAATTTATCTGGGATGTGTGTGAATTTCAGTTGTTTAATTTTAAGAGGGCAATCTTACTTCCCTTTTGTAAATTTCTCACTCTCATTTTGTTGAATTACTGGTGCCTCTAAGTATACTCTTCTCTAAATCTAATGGAATACTTACAGTAGCCATTCTTTTCTACCATAACATAATACTATGAAATTATAGCAAAAGAATATGACAGAGAAAGCACTGTGGAGGGAGAACACTTTGCAGAATTGTTTGTTAAAGTCACCACTTTAGTCCTTGAATACTAGGAAGACAGTGTAGTGATGGGAAAGAGACCCAGTCTGACTCTGGTTAGAATTCTGTCCCTACCACTCATTACCTGTGAGGTGACTAGTGATGTACTTTACTAAGCCAGTGCTCCTAATATAGTCTGCAAACTGTCTGCAAGGGTCTGCAATGAGACTAGAAATTTGTACTGGAATACAAAATCACTTATGTCACTAAACACATTGTTTAATTTAGTTTTTTTTTTTCCAGAGTAAACTTTCTCAACTAAGGAAGTAGTGCACTGATTTACATACATACATGGCCAAGTTTCCTTAACATTAAAATGGGAAATAAAAGCAACTTCATAGAGCTGTAATTATAGGGATAAAATGAATAGCTGGGGGTGTAGCTCAGTGGCAAACCACAGGCCTGGTTTCAATCAAAACAAAAACAAACCCAAAAAAATGTTGATACATGTTAAGTGCCTGGTATGCTAGATATACAATAAATAGTTTTTCTTGTTGGCTTTTGACTACCTGAATTGCACCATTTAGCCCTAAAAGCAAAATTTTCCAGAAGGTAAAAACCCAGCAACAGGCTCAGAGATGGCAGGACAGACAAAAGACAGAGTTTTCAACCTGGCATTCACCTCTTTTCTCTGAAGACTGTAAAGCTTGCCTTGCTAAACATCTAATACTTCATCTGTAAATCAAAATAATAATAATGCTTATCTCAGAGAGCTGATATAAGACTTAAGGTACAAACCCTATGTAAGATACCTGGAACAGTGCCTGACACACAGCAGGCATTCAGTAAATACTAGTTTTCTTCCTTCACTTTCAGCGGTTTTGGGACCGCTTTCAGCAGTATTTGCATAAGGAGTAGGAGTGTAGCTCAATAGCAGAGCATGTCCAAGGCCCTAGGTTTGATCCCCAGTACCCAAAAAAAAAGAAAAAAATATATATATTTGCATTATAGTCAGGGACATGGCAACTACAGTACTGTGTATGCAAAAGTTTTCTAGTGGTAACAATAATTCAGAACTCTAGAAATAATTAAAGATAGAAGTAACAAAGAACAAGGACACTGTTGGTAAAACTAAAATAAGAATACTGAGTTATAATATTTTCTTAAAATAAATTCTATCAAAAGCAGGTAGAATGAGACATAGCTCATGAATCTATTGAGACTTAGGTCTCCTGAAAAGCTCTGTATCTTCAACCCGAGGCTTTACATCTTGATTGAGCTGAGTGCTCTTATTCTTACAGGCTCCCCAAAGTGACTGGGCCTTCCCATTTTCTTCAAGGTCCCTCATTTCCCCATGCTTTTTTATTATTGAATTTGTGGTCAGTGTAAGGTTTTCTGTTTGTTTTTGTGGTGCTGGGGATTAAACTCAGGGCCTGGAACATGGTAAGTAAGCACTCTACCATGGAGTTACACCCCACTGCCTTTGTGAGTTTTTGATATAAACTAGTCTTTGTCCCTTGGTAGGCATGGGGAATTGTTTCCAGGACTCCTATGAATACCAAAATCTGCAGTCATTTATATAATATGGAATATAATTTACACACAATCTCTCCTTCTGTATACTTTTTTTTTTTCCCAGATTCTGCAGCTCAAACCCAGGGCCATGTGCACACAGAGTAAGTCCTTTACCATTGAGTACAGTCCAAGGCCTTCTTATACACTTTAAATGATTTCTAGATTAATTATAAGACCTAATATGATGAAGGGTTGTTGCATTGTGTCATATAGAGAAGAATAAGAGGGAATTTTAAAAAAAAATCTTTTTTTACATGTTCTCTACTGGTGCATTTTTTTTCCAAAATATTTTTGATTCTTGGTTGGTTGAATCCATGCATGTATAACCCAGGGTTATGGAGGCCTAACTCTATTATCTTTTAACATTGCAAATAAAAAAGACTAATTAGTACTCTATTCTATAGTATAATCATTGTCTTGGTTACTTTTCTCTGGTTGCTGAGACAAAATACCTGACCCAAAATGAAGGAAGGAAAGGTTTATTTAGTTCACTGTTTGTGCAGGTTTCAGTCCATAATCAGCTGGCTCCAAGGCAGGGTGGCATATGGCACAGGAGCAACAGTTCATGGCAGCTGTGGCAGATACCAAAAGTGACAAGAGCAAAAGGGAAGAGCAAGACTCTTTCCCTCCCGTATACTGTATGCAGGTTACCTGCCCCAGGGTGGGTGCAGCACTCAAACCGCCAATCCCAGCACTAGACAATGAACCAATCACAAACTTTGGATTCAGTGGCCTACAAAAGGCTTGCCCCCCATGAGCACGTGAGGCCTTGGGGGGACATCGAGGCACAAGCCATAACAACCATCAATAACATACTAAAAAATTATGTGCATGTCTGAATATAAATGTATAAAAGTTACATTCTACAGCAGCAAAATGCAGGGAATTAATTCAGTTTCAGAGTTTACTGTTTAAATAATACTTCTATATTTCATGCCACAAGAAGAGGTGGTATTTGTGTTTTATTTTTAAGTGGCTGTGTTCTCAATATTATAAAATAAAGTTGAAATGTATGAGTCATACAGTAGGTTTTAGTTCCTGAAAGCCCACTGAGTAAATGAGCTCATAAAAGTTTATTTGCATTACAAGAAGACTACGACTTCCCACTGTTACCTGGTCAACTCCTGCTTTTGAGTAATTTTATTATTTATGATTATATTAGTTATTTTCATATTGCTGGGACAAAATACCCAATAGTCAGAACTGAAAGGAGGAGGGGTTTACTTTGGCTCATAGTTTCAAAAAGTTCAGATTGTGATTGATTGATTCTAAAGCAAACCTGGAATAGTGGAAGGGAATGACTGAGGAAAGCTGCTCACCCAAAAACAGCCAAAAATCAGAGAGGGAGGAGAAGACCTAGGGACAAGAATACATCCTTCCAGGTCACATCCCCAGTGACCTGCCTCTTCTGATCAGGTCCCAACTCTGAACACCTGACACTTCAGGGGACATTTTAAATCTAAACAATGACAGTTATCTTTTAGGAGAAAGACAAACTTGGTGTGTGCTTATTACCAAAGATGAATTTTTTTGGAATATATAACTAAGATGGGCTTTTGAGTAGTTTAAAAATAATGACTGAAGACTTTCAGAGTTACTACTATCTGTTACGGTTTAGGTCGAAAATGTCCCCCAAAAGTCTCCTGTGTTTAGAGGCAAGGGGCTTTTTTGGAAGGAGATCAAATAATGGAAGTGCTATACTCAGTAGTAGATTAGTTCATTCATGAGTTCATGAGCTGTTAAAAGGTTGGGCATGGTTGGAGGTGAGTACTGGGGCCATTACCTTGAAGAATGTATTCTTGTCCAAGCTCCTTTTTCCTCTGCTTCCTGGCTGTCCAGAGGTGAGCAGGTTTAGTGAATCATGCCCTTCTACCATGCTATTTCTGCCTTGGAGCCAACCAATTACGGACTGAACCTCTGAAATTGTGAGTCAAAATATACCTCTAAGTTGTGGATATTTTTGTCCCAATGACAGGAAAGTGACTAAAACACTATCCTTTACAACTACATAATCCCTTAAAACTAATGTACTCAATAGAGAAATGTGAAAATTAAAGGGATATGTAGAACTTATCAGCATTTTGTTGCTCTCATGGCTCTGTAATTTCCTAGTGCCGCTTCGGGCAAGTGTTTCCAGGATTGTTTCCTCATGTGCAAAATGCAAGAAGACAATAGTTTTATTATTGTGAAAGTTGAGTTAACACGTATCAAATGTGTTAAAGTACTTGGCACCTA
>RJWT010024080.1:0-16592 GCA_004365215.1 Cuniculus paca | reverse complement strand
AGACCATTTCAAGAAGAACTGGTATGACAAATTTATTTGGAAATGAGGCAGTATGTGACAGTGAATAGATCAATTAGTAAATCTAGACAGGCAGATTTTTTGGGAGTCAGGGAAAAATACATCAAAAATTAGAATAAGACCAAAAGAACAATTCATTTCCCATAATGACATTCTTAATAGGTTTGATAGGTTCATGTGACAATAAAATGTGATTCAAAAAATTTAATTGTCATAACCAATGTGGGAAATGTTATCAAGAAGTTTAATAGTTAAATTTTTTAAAGTTCATTCTTCTTGTATTTAAAAGAGAAGCCATTTCCTTGATTGACTTTGAGTAGTCCCTTGGGTGGCTCTGGTTTGCTTAAAGCACCGTCAATTGCAGTAACCCTAAATCTGGTGTATGTTTGTTTTTGCTGCCTCTCCTATTTGCTCTCCTCCATATGTTGATTGTTGAACATAAAAAAGGTTGTCTCCAATGATCAGGACAAACAGATTTAGGGAGCCATTTTCAGTTTTGTAACTTATGCCAAATATCTTGGTTTCATTGACTACTGAAATATTGTGCCTTTCATGCCTGCCCCTCCTTGAAAGATGGATTAATTTTCTATATGTATGGGAAATTTCCCCCAATTGGCCATGGAAAGATGATTGATTTTTTTCTTTCTTTGTGAAATCTCTTCATTCTTTCATAATTAATAAGTTTCCTGATGCCTTCATTTGGATAACAGCATGTTTAACCCATCTCCTAAGTTTTAATTCCAACTTGGTTTTATAGGGGGAACAATAATACCTCCAGAGTCATTGGATTTTCTCTATATTCGTCATATGCATACTTTCTCTAGATTCTTTACATTTCAATTGCGTTACAATAGGTGGCTATTATATATTGTACATCTCACCAAGAAAGATCAAAAGCTAGGAATGATGTTTGAAAGCCATGTGGACATGTCTACTTAAGTGTATTGCCTATTTTTAAATCAGATTAATTCTTTTCAGGCTTTGTGGCTATTGAGTTTTTTGAGTTCTTTATATATTACACATGTAAATCCCTTATCAGATGTATAGCTTACAAATATTTTTTCCCAATCCGAAGTTGATCTTTTTATTCCGTTTTCATTTTTAAAAGAAAAGTTTTTAGTTTGATATAGTCTCATTTGTCTATTTTTGCTTTTGTTTCTTATGCTTTTGGGGCCTTATCTAAAAAATCTTTGTCCATTCCAATGTCCTGAACCACATTACCTTTTTTTCTTCCAGTGGCTTCATATTTTTAGGAATCTCACACAAAACTATTAAAAGTTTCTGGTTGAAAATATTAGATTCCATGGATTTGTATAAGACTGAACTTTTAAGGATACAATTTGATTATGCTCAGAATGACAAATATATTACTGCTTATTCAGATCATACAAGCATAACACTAGAATGAAATTACCTTAGGCACAAACAGTTGAGATTTTTAATGACTCTGATATTAGCTGTTAGAAACTATAGATCTTTTAGGACTATTTCAATAATCAGACATTGTTATACTCTTAATATTTGCATTCTCCTACAATTCTTATTCTCAAATTCGAACCCATAGATCATGATTTTAAGAGGTGGTGTCTGTGTGAAGTGATTAGTTTGTGCCCATAGCAAAGAAGCCTAAAGAAGTTCATTTGCTTCTTCTGTTATGTGATGACTGGCAAGAGGCATCTTGCCACAAATTTTTTTTTTTTTGTGGCACCGGGGATTGAATTCATGACCTTGCTCTTGCCGGGCAGGCGCTCAGACCACTGAGCTAGATCCCCAGCCCTTGCCACAAATTTTTTAAACATTGCTTGCCAGACACTGACTCTTCTTGTGCTTTAGTTTTGTACTTCCCAGGGTCCAGAACTATGATAAATAAATTTCTGCTATTTATCAGCTATTCAGTTTGATATTTTTTTATAGAAGTCCATGCAGACTAAGGCAAATAATATTCTTGATATCTTCTTTTCAACTGTCCAAGTGATTGGTGATTTGGATACCGTTACCAAAATAATGGGTTTAGACTAACATAGAAAGGAAATAACATGAAATTTTTTTTTTTTGCAGCACCAGGGATTGAACTCATTACCTCATACTTGTCAGGCAGGCACTTAGGCCACTGAGCTAGATCGCCAGCCCTTGTCTTTTTGAGACAGGGTCTCACTATGCTGTTCAGGCTGGCCTTGAGCTCACTTTGTAGCCCAGGTTGGTCTTGAACTCACAACAATTCTCCAGTCTCAGCCTCCTCAGTGCTGGGATTATAGGCATGAGCCACCACATGCGGTTTAACACGAAATATTTTATGCTTAGCACAAAGTTTGATAATTATTGAACAAAGTCTTTTCAGTGTTGTAAAGAGTAATCAAAGCAGTTAGTTGCTATTTTTATTGGCACATTTCTCAGGAGAAAGACTACAAGGAGCTAGTCTCCTTGACAAGTACATTTCTGGAAAAGTGAACTATTCTTTCATTGAAGAAAGAGAGTGTTCCTTTGAAATGTCCTCTGCAGGGTGTCCCTGGGAAAGGATTACCTGTAGTTAATAGCATTCAGAATCTGTAAGACATGACAAACGCCTTATAAAGTACAATAAGCAGATATTTTATAATAGAGATATTTTGTTATTTGAATGCTCTTTGTGTGGAGTACCCTCATGAACCTTATTCAGAGCTCTATTTTTCAGACCCAGATACACGTGACTGATGCAGGAAGGTGGAGGGAGCCTAGGAAGCTGGTGTTGAAATCTCAGAACTTTTTCTGCTTTGTCTGAATCTCTTGCCTGACTATTCCCTTGAGATTATTTGTAAGGAATGACTTTGGAATGAAATACACATGTGTCTAACTTGATAGTATAATTCTGTAGGTTATCTCAAGGGAAATAAAGTACATTTTCATACCACCAAGGAGGTTTATAACACAAGAAGCTAGAAAATGAGTCACAGGGCTGAGGATCTAGCTCAGTGGCCTAAGCACCTGCCTGGCAAGTGCAAGGTCATGTTTCAATCCCCGGTGCAGCAAAAAAAAGAGAAAATGAGTCACATATGTTTTTGGCTCCTTCTTTAAAAATATTGAGAAACAGGTAAAATATTTAAGGGAAATAAATAATAATAAAGCAGATATAATATATTTGATTGAAAAAGTATTCTGAGCTAATATATACAAAAGACAGCTGTTCTAGCCTCTAGGACCAACTCCAACATATATACAAAAAGCTTTAATTGGATAAAAAGTCACAATTATAAGAATGGGTGATGTTCAAAACGGGAAACTGCAGATAGACAATGTTAAGTAATTATAAAAGAAGGAAAGGAAAACCAAAAAAAAAAAAGAGATAAAAATCCATAGCAGTATAAAATCAAGTGTATTCCTAAAATCTAGAATATTATTTGGAATAATATTAGGACTATCATTATTCCTAAAATCTAGAATATATATTTTAAACTATTTTTAAAAAGATAGTTTATAATAACATTTAAGTTATAGGGTATACAAATGTAACAAAAATGTAGATGATAATGTACAGATAATAATAGGATTTTTGAAGATACATAAAAACAAAATAAAGTAAAATATATTCTGTGAATGAGTCTGAAAAATAAAATGTAGTAACTCAAACAAAAATTCACTATAGACTGGAATCCAAAATTGAAGTGTCTCTCAGAAAATTCAACAAAAATCAATAAATAGAATTTAAAATAGAAGAGATTTTACAATTAGAGGACTACTGAAGAATTCAGTGTTTCAAGCAAAATGATAGAATAGGAGATAATAGTTTTTGTATCCAAACAATACTCAACAATTAGACATTTATCTATAAGAAGAAGCAACTCTAGGAAGACTCTCAGGTTCAGTTAAAAATGTAGAGGAATTAGTGGAGAAAAACTGGAGAATGAGCATAAAAAAGGTAGTAGGAGACTGACAGAGCTGACATATTTGGAGATTGTTTGCAAAAAAGGTGAGGACCAACATACAGCAGGTGCCACACCTTCCTATGTAGAGGACAAAAAAACTTTAGCCACTGAGGTAACCAATAGGTATGAATGCCATGAACTTTCTGGAGACAGAGGCACTACTAAACCTCACCACAAGAAAAAGCCACTGTTTGGTTTGGTGTGGTTTACAATGATTTCTCTGTACCAGAACTCATGTTGGAGCTTGGTCCTCAAGGTGGCAGTATTAGGAAGTGGTACCTTTGAGAGACATAAGGGTGTTAAAATTTTTCATAAGAGCGAATTCATATTCTCATGGGACTGTATTGGTTATTGTGAGAGGGATTTGTTATAAATCTTGGCATCTCCTCTTATTCTTAATAAGGACCCTCTACCCTTCTATTTCTTCACCACATTGTGAAGTCAAGACCCATACCAGATTTCCATACTTTAGTGTTTGGACATTCCAGCCACCACAATCATGAGTCAAATAAACCTCTTTTATTTACACATTACTTCAACTCACATGTTCTCCTATAATTATTGAAAATGAAGTAAGAGAATATAGAATAGAAATAAAATTCTATCTCCCACATTAGGTTCAATCTGGCAAATTATGGTAATGAGAGAACTTCTGAAGCCATATTCAATACAAAGATTGTAGTCAAAAATAATGCGTTTTATATTTTAAATTAGAGAGTAGATATGTAGTACTTGCATCAAATCACACAAACATATAAACTATGTGCAGTGATGGATATGTTAATCAATTTGATAGTAAAAATTATTTTACATTCCAAACATATATCACAATATTATGTTGTACACCTTGGATATGTATAATTCTAGATTCCAATAACATTTCAACAAATCTGAAAAATCACATAATTAAGTGATTGTTGAAGACTGTTAGAAAAAAATATAGTGGAATAAATTATGAGTTGAGGATATGGATAATTAAAATGCTAATAGCAATTTATATTGTAATAGTTCTGAAAACTGAAGAAGAAACCCTATGCTAAAAACTTCTGTGGAAAAAAATATATAGTTAACGTGGTGGATCAAAGTAAGGTCATCATTGTAGTGCTAGTGTAAGACAGAGGATAGGTGCTCAATTCAGATCCAACTACTCAACAACATATTTGATAAATTTCTGAGAAACTTCACTTAAAATTTGAAGTCAATTTCATCTTCTATCATTAAGGATAATAATTTTCACTTAAATTCATTCCAAACATTAAAGAGTCTCATACAGGACTTGATACATAGAAAGCTCTGAATTAAAGTCAGCTGCTGTTAGAAAACTTGACATTAGAAACTTGAGCAGAATACAACAATAGCCTTACAATTCTGAGAGAAATGACTTCCAATTTAGAATTTTGTGTCCAGAAAAATTATCAATTATAATTTGTGAGAGAAAATAAGACATTTACCATATGCAAAAACTTAAAACAAAGTCAAACCAAACTTTCACATATCTTTTCTCCCCTAAATAGTGAAGAAGATCAAGAAAGAAGAAAGAAGTACTAAGTTTCCTGAGAAAGAGAAAATCTGACAAGAGAATGAAAGTCATTGGAGTTCTCAATACAATGACACAGTCTCAGGACAAAAGGGTTCCAGAAACTACACATAATCTAGCAAATATTGGATCATGATGACAGTGGACTTGGTGAGAAAGATCTGTTTAGAAAATTGTAATAAAGTTGATATATTATCTGACAATTTTGACCATATAACTATTTTAATTTAATTAATTAATTAATTAATTTATTTATTTATTTTGAGATGGTCTTGCTATGTCATTCAGGCTGCCCTTGAATTCACTTACATAGGCTAGGCTGGTGTTAAACTCACCATGGTCCTCTTGGTTCAGCCTCCCAAGTGCTGGGATTACAGGTGTATGCCACCACACCTGGTGCTCCTTTTGAAAGGTATTTTGCAGAGTGTTATGGTTTGTGTCTAGGTGGCCCCTCAAGCCTCTTGTAGTCATAGAAGCTGCTTAACCTAGCATTTGTGATTGTTTTGCTGTCTAGCACTGAAATTGGTGGTGTGAGTTCTAGACCTGCTTAAGGGTGGAGCTGGTACACAATGTAAGAGTAGGAAGGAGGTGTGCTTTCCCTCTTTTTGCCCATTTGCTCTTGCTGATTGCAGTCAGGCTGCCCCTCAGTCATGCCACTCTGCCTTGGAGTCAGCTGAGTATGGACTAGAACCTCCATAACTGTAAGAAATAAACCTTTCTTTCCCTAATTTTGGGCATCAGGTATTTTTTCTCAACAATGAGGGAAAAGTAACTAAGACACAGAGCTATTGGAAATAAATATATATTAAAAAAACTTACCAGAAATTTGAAAAGGCTAAGAAAATAAAAGCCATGCTTCATGAAGGAAAAGGATATTGTCTAAGAAAGACAATGTAATATTGGTATAATACTTGGCACTGGTTGAAAAATGTATGTATAGTCATAATTCTGAACCAGGTTATGTAGATTTAATTAATAGAACCAAAATCATATTTGTGAAGAAGGAGCAAAAAATGTTCTATGTGAAGGATATGTTAGTGTGATAAATTTCCATCTTTTAAATTTAAAAGTCCATAATAATATTTTAAACAGAGAGAGAAGGAGAAAGGGAGGGAAAGATACATAGGGAGGAAGTAAGGAAGAAAATGAGAGAGAGAGAGAGAGAAGGAGAGAGATTTGCAATGCAAACCTTTTAGAAAAATGAATCTTCATTTTGTAACTCACATTTATTTGTAAACATTACCTGAATTACAATGTCAAACAGAGTGAACTATTTAGACTTTTATTTTTTATTGGTACATGTTTGATAAATGAATGCACCTTGAACCCATAATCCTGAGTGACATAAATCAAACACACGAGATTAAACATTTCATTGTTTCTCTTGTGTGGAAAACACAAAGTATAAATAATGAGCAAAATACAGGGTAGACATTTAGACTTATAGAGACACTAATTACTGAAATCATTTTGAAATTTATATTCTTTTGTAATAAAAAATAAATGAAAATAAACTACATGTAAGTGGTAGAATTTCTAAAAAAATTTTGCATTTGTGTCATGACATTTTCTTTTCTTTTTTTTATTTTGAAGAGAATAAAACAAATACAAAATAAAGCAGAATCTTCAATCAAAACAAAACAAAGAATGTGATATAAAACTTCAAAACAAAAAAAAAATAAACCAACAATGGTTACCTTGTTGCCCCTTGCTATCGTCAAAATAACTTCCCATACCATTAGACATAATAAAATCAAACACAATAGAACAGAATAAAACCAATCGGAACAAAACAATGAAAGCAATACAGGACTTCAAAACAAGACAGTTGGAATACCACAGTGGCTACCAGAATGCATCTTGCTATCTTCAAAGTAGCTGTTTATATCATCAGACATAATAAAAACAAACAAAGCAAAATAGAATAGTCAATCAAAACAAAACAATGAGTATAATACAAGACTTCAAAACAAACTGAAAGGAAATCAATAATGGCTACCATAATGCCTCTTGTTATTTTCAAAATAACTGCCCATACCCTCAGGTATAATACAATCAAATAAAACGGAATAGAATAAAACCAATCAAAAGAAAACAGTAAAAACAATACAGGACTTCAAACAAGACTGTAGGAATACAACGAGTCTACCATGACGCATCTTCAAAGTAGCTACTTACACCATCACACATAACAAAATTAAACAAAGCAAAATAGAATAAAATCAATCAAAAGAAAACAAGTAAAGCCATAAAGGCTTTGGAACAAGATAATAGGAAATCAATAATGACTGCTATAATCCATTTTGTTATTTTCACAATAGCTGTCCATGCTATCACTGAGAGAGAAATCAGAGAAACCACACCCTTCACAATAGCATCCAAAAAAATGAAATACTTAGGAATCAACCTAACAAAGGGAGCAAAAGATCTATTCAATAAAAATTACAGTACTCTGAAAAAAGAAATCAAACAGGGTCTCAGAAAATGGAAAGACATTCCATGCTCATGGATAGGAAGAACAAACATTATGAAAATGGCCATGCCATCAAATATAATAAAATCAAACATAACTAAACAATAAAACCAAGCTAAACAGAACCATGAGAACATACAGGAATTCAAACAGAATACTAGATTAACAATGGCCATTGCTTTCCCCGGGGAGATATCTCCTCCCCTTTCACCTTCACAGCCTCTATTTTGTATTTTGGATTCCACTAATTTCCCCAGTTTCTTATATTACAGAGACAATATGATGTTCACCCATGTGACTCTAAACCCTTTTACCCATAAGCATGCTCTCAAGTTGTATCCATTTATCTACAGGAATCTCAAGGTTATCTTTCTTTATAGCTGAGTAGCTTTCCATTGTATAGAAACGCCATATATTTCCTCTCCATTCTGCAGCTGATGGGCAAGCTACTCTACTGTTTTTTTCTGGTTCCCTGTCACATAGAGCATTGTTTTCTCTCCTGTGACTTTTAATCTGTGAATTTTCTTTTGAGTTAAATGTATTTGTTGGATAAAGTATATTGATGGATCTTGTCTCCTGATTCACTCTACCTGTGTTTATTTTTATTGGTGAATTGAAGCCATCTACATTAATGGTTATGGCCAACATGCACTGGTTCATCTCTGCCATGCTATTTTCCTGCCATTGGCTGTGTACTTTTCCCCTCCATTCTATTGTCTCTCTGGCTTGATGGTCCCCCTCTGCTACTGATCCTGGAACCATGGTCTTTTTTTTATCTCTTTCTAAATGTCCTTCAGTATTCTTTGTAGGGTTGGTTTGGCAGTCATGAATTCCTTCAGTTGTTCTTTGTCATGGAAGTACCTTGTTTCTCCATTAATTTTGAAAGATAGTTTTGCAGGGTACATCCATCTGGGTTGGAAGTTGTTTGCTTTCAGGACTTGAAATATTTCAATCCAAGCTCTCCTTGACTTGATGGTTTGTGTTGAGAAGTGTGTTGTCATTCTGATGGGTTTTCCTTTATAGGTTATCTGTTTCTTTTCTCTAACAGCTTTTAATATTCTGTTCTTGTGTTGGATTTCTGGAACCTTGATTATCATATATCTGGGTGTGGATATACTTTGGTTATGGCTAGCTGGAGTCCTATATGCCTCACTTATCTAAATAGCACGTCTTTCTCCCATGTTTGGGAAGTTTTCTTCTAGTACTTCTGTAAATAGAATTTTAATGTCTTTTGTGTTGACCCCTGCTTCTTCATTGATACCTATCACTCTTAAACTATTTTGCTTCACATCATCTTGCAGTCGTTCAATTGTTATTTCCTGGTTCCTCATTATTTTTAAAAGGTCTTTCCTTTCCCGATCACAAGCTGCACACCTGTCTTCAAGATCCGAAAGTCTATCTTCAGTTTCTTTCAAGCGATTTTACCAGCTTTCAATGGAGTTTTTAATTTCATGAATATCTCTTTGAACCTGTTTCATGCATTTGAAATCTCTCTTACATTGTTCATTCATGGTTTCCCCCATTTTCCTTTGCTCCTCTATTTTTTTATCTATGTCTTCTTTAGAGAACCTTAGCAATTCTTTTATAATGTTTTTCATTTCTTCTTTTACCTGAGATAGTATTGCTGTTCTAATTTCCTTTATAGCCTCATGGAGTTGTCTCTTTACTTCAGTTGCCATCACTGCAGAAACTTCAGGTGTGTGACTGCCGATCTCTTCCATATTTTCATCTCCTGGTCTTGCTCTGCTTGGATTGGAGTCCAGGGACTGCCTTTTATTTCTTCACCTTGACATTTTCCTGGGTTCTTCCAAACAAGTGAGTAGTGGGGTTCCAGGCATTTCCCACATTGGCTACAATTTCTCTGGAGCATGACTGTTTGGTTTTCCTGGCCAGTGCTGGCTATGGGTATGCAGTGGTGGCCACTGGGTGCTCTGGTGCAGGACCTGCTTCTGTTTTTCCCAGCCCTTGCTGGTAACCTGGGGCAGAAGTGTCCTGAGGGCTGCTGGAGTGTGCACAGCTGGAGGGCCTGCCTGTGCCTTCCTTTTGAGCTGGTACCGGTAAGCAGTGTCTCCCTTTGTCTGCTGGAATGCACACGGAGCAGGGCCTGCCTCTGCCTTCCCTCTGAGTTGGTTATCAGCAAGCCTGTTTCTATTTTTTTAAATGTATTTTTTAACTGGTCTGTGGTACACACTTGTAACCCAGCATGGAGGCTGAGGGAGGAGTGTGACTTCAAAACCAACCCAGACTATATATGGAGAATCTATCTGAATAAAACAAAACAAAACAATCTATCTATCAATCATCTATATGTAATATATGTAATATCTATATATCTATATATTTATAGATACCTTTTCTAAAATGCATTTTTCCTCAATTGCAGATTTCTTGAAGCTACAACATAGATTCATTCCATACCTATTGTGTAATATATTTCAATTCAAGTCCAAGGATATCCCATCGGAGTCCCACCACACTGTTAGACTCACATTTTTGAAAATGCTGGAGAACCATGTCCTGCTGCATCTTGGAAAATTGAAGGAACATGGTCTACAGCATGAACATTGTGAGGAACACAGCAAGATTTTACTAAGAGTGCTATGGATCTATAACACAGCACTTTAAGAAACAAAATTTCCTGGAGATGGATGGACTTGATCTTGGTCTTAACCCTTAGCAACAAGGTATGTTTAGGGGTGGCCAGTTTCGTGTTTCATTAGACTATGGGGAAAATTAAGTGAACCTTCTTGAGATTTGCCTCTCCTACTTTTGACTCTAATTCTTCTCAAACTTTAATCATGACTGAAATATACACGAGAAGGATGTAGTTTCAATGCATTAAAAGTAAAAGGGTATTAAAAGGTCACTTAAAGAATTGCAAAGAATTCTGGAAGATAATAAGCAACAAGTGGCCTGGTGACTTTAAAACAAAGGTGATGGTAGTAAATACAACTATCTCTTTGTACTTTATATATATTTTCAGGGATAGAGGCTAGTGGTATTTTTCCCTATATGTGTGAGAATGGTGCTTTAAATGATAGAAGTACTAAAGTTATCTGTACAAAACTTTTGTACCATCCTTTTGTTTAACATGCCTCCTGTTTTTTTGTTGTTGCTTGTTTCTTTGTTTAGTTTATTTTGTTTAGTTTATTTTGATAGATGGTCTCACTACATAGTTCTGGCTGAACTTAAACTACTGTGTAGCCCAGGTTGGCCTCACACTCAGCAATACTCCTGCCTTAGTTGCTGAGTGTTGGTATAACAGGCATGTGCCACCACATGTGGCCCATGCCTCATGTTACGGCTTGCATCTAGATGTCCCCCCAAAAGCTTCATGTAGCCATAGGTGGGCCTTTTTCAGAGATGGCTGGATCTAGAGTGTGCGATTCTATGATTAAGTATGTGATGCTGAGATCAAGGTGCATGATTACTAAATTAGCTCAGTGATGGCTTTGGCATACTTCTGGGTGTGGATAATAAGAAGGCCCTTCCTGGGTGTGAGTGCTACCTTCCTCAGGGCATGCAACCTGGGTAGAATATAAGAGAAGGAAGGAGGGCTTCTGTGGTTGCCTGAAGGCTCTTTACTACTTTACTACTTTATCGTCTTCTGCCCATCATCAACTCTTTCTCCTCTGTGGTGCTAACCTGTCTTGGAACTAGAAAACTGTGAACTGAAACCTCTACAAATTGTGAGCTAAATAAACCTCTTCTGCTTTAATTTTGGTTGTCAGGTATTTTGTCTCAGCAATGAGAAAAGTAACTAAGACACCTCTGCTGCAATTTATAATTTGGCATGGATGCAGTTGCATAGGACAATATGGAGATCCTTCTTTAAGTCCTTGCTCATTCTCAGAATCAATGGTTTCTCTGAATTCTCTTTGAAATTTAAACACAAATTAAGATAAATCCAAGAGATTTCTGCTGCTTTTGACCTTTTATGTTTTGTCAAACTAGTTAAAGTAGATTTAAAACAGATTTATAACATTTATCTCATCCTGGGTACACAGAGTCCATTTTAATTCAGATGTTTTCAGCTTAAAAATATAAGTTAATTTTGAGATAAAAATGATTTATCTTGGGAACACTGGCTGCTTATAGAGTTAAATCATCTGTGTAGTGTGAATGCTATACATTATGTCTTTGCTCATACTGCTGCCAAGTCTGTCATTACATTTACCTAGAAAAATGCTGACACATTGGTCAATTAGGGGAGTCTTCTAGTCACCCTGTCTCAGATTTTATTGTTTTGGGATGAATACTGTTCAAGTATGAATCAATATGTTAGGTCCAGGAAAAAAAAAAACTAAGAAAATGTGTTTGATATAATTGGAACAGCTGGTTCATGTAGATCAGGCAAGTACGCATTCTCATATTTCCAGAGATTTTGGAGAAAAATCTTAAATGAAAAACTGGCAGCTTTTCCTCAGAAGAAAATGTTTGAAACAATTATTTAGAAAAATACTTAAAAAATTATTATTGCATTGATTATGTTTTAAGTGGCCTGTTTTAATAAACATTAGGATGATTTCAGGAAACCTCACAACATAAAAAATATTATTGCTAAAAATAAATCTTTATGATTATTGCATACATACATATATATATATAAATTAAATCCTTGACTGTTTGTATGCTGTCTGTTATCAAATACTCTTGAATAAAATTTTTCGAGTGCATTGAATCAATACGAGCAAATATATTTTCTCATTAAACATTAATATGAAACCTCTGAAAAATAATCTACATGCAAATCAATGTAAATAGTGTAATAATAGTAATAATTAAAAAAGAAGAGTCAATTTTTATATTAACAAAAGTGAGTATTTTGGGGTGAGGTAGGCCAGAATTTAACTTCAATCTCTCCTACTTGATAGTATGCCAGTGGGTAATTTATTTAATTTATCTTCACTTTATAGTTCTTAGCTAATAATAGGACATACACCCAATATACATAGCTGTTGAAATGAAGTACAATATATAGTAGTTCTTCAACAAACGTAAAATAAACTGCAATTATGATTCCAATAAGATTTTATCTTGACTGGAAAGAGTAATGTAATTATATTAAATAATAAGGCAAATACGAACATGTTTAAATTATCTTCAAATAATATTTTCCTTTACATATCTCTAAATCTTATAAAGTCAATTTATATATTTTGAATAAAAATTTTGAAAAAAAATTTGACTTCACAACACTAATTTAGCAAATATATAATTATATGATAGTTTAAACTATAATTTGTCAGGGAAATAAATTTTAACCACACATAATACTTTTTCTGATACAAACTCACAAAGGACAAATAATTTATGAATGATTACTATTTTGTCTATTTATTTATTTATTTATTAACTGCCATGCTGGGCATGAAACCCACATACTGGTCGAGTGCTTTCAACCACTGAGCTCTCACTGAAGTCCTAGTGATTACTGTCAATATAATATTTAAAGAAAATATAAGTTAAAAATTTCCAATTAAATATTTTGAATCCTTATTTGTTTATATTAATAAAATTGTTTTAGTGAGTTGCGTTGATAATTTATTTAGTTGGAATATCAAGATACTATGGTGAGATAGTAAATATATTGGAATAAAAATTTATAAGCTCATTTTAAATGTCTGGCTCTGATACTTAGTGGTAGTATGATCTTGGGAAAGTCAAAATCTCTCTACAGGGCTCAGTTTCTTGGATAATAGGATCTTTAATGTTTCTGACAGGATCTCCCTTCAGTGAAGCCTGCTCTGAAGCCAAAGAAAACATCCCCAAACTATAAAGCTGAGTATAAAAATTGAGTATCAATACACATAATTATGATGAGGTGGAAATGTAGTATGTTTTCATCTGGCATCTGAATGTTCTCATACGTAAAATGTTTCTCTTGGGGATAATATCATGAAAAACCAAGCAAGGATAAAAATTGGACTCTGAGAGAAGATATCATGATTAAACATATCTGTATTAGAAAGTATTGTTTTGTTGAAAAGGATAAAATTAGAAGGGAGAGAATTATAAAGAAAAATCAGTGAAACATGAGATGACTATGAGGACATGCATCCATTCCCTTTTACTATTCATTAATAGAAATCTTAATTTCCAAACTAAATAGATTTGAGATTTTTATTTCCCTAACCAGAAACAAGCAAGCCCCAGATGATATGTAAATTACATCTCAAGGGCTTATACATGATCATGTGAACTAAGGCTTTAGATGCCATTGTATCTTGATTAAAATGCAACGTAAAGTGCTTTACCCATGGACCAAGGTAGAAGATAAGTATATACTTAAAATAATTCTTGAAATTTATATGAGTAATATTAAATCTATTTCATGATTGTCCTTTTCAGTATTATGTTTAACTTACCTCCTATTAACACATTTATTAAAAGTTTAGAATTTTGCTCAAAGGATATCTATTACATATTTGCTCAAATATATTGAAGTTCCCATTGTTTTCCATCCAATTTTGTAAAGGAAAATATTATTGAAGTTCCCATTGTGTTCCCATAGTATAGTTGAGGATTCAAATCTAAAGGGTAGTTATGTAGGCCTAGTAATGAAAGGTGATGTTTCCAAAAAAAAAAAAAAAGAAACAAAATGGTGAAATGGAAAGGTAGAAAGTCATAAAAGTAAAATATAAATGTGGAAGATTTATAAGGCTTGGTGTAAAAATTATACATGTTGCCAGACAAACCAGATTTATAACTTCCATTGCCAACATCTAATTAGGCAGTGTCATAATTTATTCTTATATGACAACATCTGACTGGGTGGAGTCAAGATTAATTCTCAAATATTTGGCAACCCATTAACAAGGAGTAGAGAAGACCACTACCTTTGTGAGTTTTTCTGATGAAACTATCATGTTTTCTATATATGTACATATTACATCTATGATCTAATAAGGCAAATAGCAAGTGATTATTATAAACAAGGAAGTATACAATTTTAAATTTTTTAATGAAGAAAATGAATTTCATGAGGTCATATAACTAATCAAAATGTTTCTAGTGTAAATGATAGTCTCAACATAGTACTCTGAGGATAGAAGAAAGAGAAATAATCTTAAATATATTCAGGAAGTGGGACTTAGAGTGTTTTATGGTGAAGGAAATATAGATGATGGAAAGAATGGAAAAGAACTGGTGAATAAAAATTGAATAATGGAAGATAAGAGTAGCATTGAATTGAAGGACAAAGGAAGAGGAGCTCATTCAGATTTGAACTCAAGAGTTTCTAGGTAGCAATATCCCATGGACAAGTGAACATGCAGCTTTATAGTTCATAAAAAACCTGTTTTGCATAGAGTATATGGATATGGAAAATTTCAATATATGCATCTAGGTTGAAGCCTTAATTAGTGCCTTACTTATAAAGTGAAAAGATAGAAGACAGAGAGAATGAATAGGAAAGGAAAGACTACAAAAAAATTGTTA
Organism: Cuniculus paca; assembly: GCA_004365215.1. Lineage (NCBI taxonomy): Eukaryota > Metazoa > Chordata > Mammalia > Rodentia > Cuniculidae > Cuniculus > Cuniculus paca. The sequence goes on along the minus strand of RJWT010024080.1, from coordinate 1,225 downwards.
TGGTTTTCTGTTTAAACGTCTCCCCAAAGACTCATGTAGTCATGAAAGCAGCTGAATCTAGTGTTTGTGATTTGTTTGTTGTCTAGTACTTGGATTGGTGGTGTGAGTGCTGCACCACCCACCAAGGGTGGGTAGCCAGCATACAATATAAGGGAAGAAATGAGGCCTGCTTTTCCCTTTTGCCCTTTTAGCTGTTGTTGCTTGTGGGCCTCCATAGTCAGTGACCCCTCAGCCATGCCACCTTGCATTGGAGCCAGCTGAGTATGGACTGAAGCCTCCAAAAGATATAAGCTAAATAAACCTTTCCTTCCTTCATTTTGGGTGTTGAGCATTTTGTCTCAGCAATGAGAGAAAAGTAATCAAGACAAGGATCTATTAAAAAAAAATGAGAAATGGCCATACAAGTTAGAACTAGAATTTATCAATATAATTAAACCAAAAGAGATAACAAGGAAAAACTAGGAGATATGGTGGTAATAGCAAGTTTTATACAATGGTTACTTTGCCACTAGTGACCATGGTAATTTTGGAGAAACTGGAAATCTCCTATCTGAAATTACAATGATGAATATAAATAATTTCAAACAACTATATTTAAGTTTCTAAATCATAAACTTAATGAGACTATTAAGAGTAGAAGCTAGGCACACAGTGGCTTGTGTCTGTAATCCCAGCATTTTGGAGGCTGAGGAAGGAAGACAGCAAAATTAAATTCAACCTGGGCAATTTGACAATTTAGAAGAATTCTGTTTTAAAAGCTAAAAAAAAGTGCTAATGATAAAGCTCATTGAGATCACTCTATATTTAATCCACAGTACTGAAAAAAAAAAAGCAACCAAACCTGTGTATGTAATTTGAAAACAATGCAAATAATAGACATTGTAGAGTTTAAATGGTTTCTTAAAGCAATGTATGCTTATAGGAACATTAGTAGATGTTTGACACAATGTACATTCTATAGATTTATTTTAGTTGTATACATTTTGATTGTGTTTTCACAATACTATGGCATTTTAGATTTTTAAACTTTGAAGAATTGCTAGCCAAATTGAAATAGATAGCTTAGGTTCTCCAATTTCCATTTAAACGCTCCACAAACTGCCATAAGGAAGTAGTTTTGCATGGTTTGTAACAACTTTAAGAGATTTATAGCTATGCTCTGAATGATCCAATTATACTAAATATGACTTTCAAAATTACTTTTCACTGTTCCTTGGAGAACATA